>VOQK01018387.1:69896-90541 GCA_015052645.1 Benitochromis conjunctus
TTTTCTCATCTGCTCACTTTCGTTTCAGTCTCTCCCTCTGTCTGTCTCCGAGTGTAGTGCGGCACACAGCGCTCTACATCTGTTGCGTGTCATTCTCTGCTGCCTATCAGATTTCCCGTAAAGCTCTCATCTCGTTCTTAATTGCTTTGCCTGTATTTTCCAGTTCTCCCAGTTGTCTCTCTGTAAAAAGTAATTATTTGTATTTTAACCACCTTAAAACACAAATTGTGCTTAAGCAACTGCACTGTAGACATGATTTATTTACTTTATGTACTTTTGGGAAACTTGACTATTGAAATAGTTGTGTGTACGCTTTCTGTGTTTCTGTGAATTCATGTGGAACAAAAGGAACCAATGTTGGTAGATATGACTTTGGCCTTGATTGTGATTGGCTGTTGCACTCCAGGCTCTGTTACAACAACATACTTTCACTAGAACTCTTTTGTCTCAGCCACTTGTTTGGGTTGGAGCACGAGTGAGCTCTGAATAACTGAAGTCAGTGTGAGCCTGTGAGAAGGAAGGAGCTGTAGACTGTTATACATTATTGTTCCTGTCATGCTAATGGCTTGTTGACCTTACTTTTATATGGAGATTTGATTTTGTTTACATTTACTTCTTGCTATTTACTCTTTTCTCTATTGTGCACCCCTTCTGTCTCTCTCTCTCTCTCTGTGTCATCATTACACCCTCTGATGATTTCTTCTGCGGTTATCCCCTTTTTTCCTGATTCTCCTTCACGCTCTCTTCCCTCTCACTCAAACCCTGCTACTTTGTTGTCTCCACTTGTCTACCTTTACACGCTCTTCTTTTTCCCGCCTTCACCCCCCCATTTCTCCCTCCTGCAGGTTGTAAAATGGATTCTCCTCAGTCAGAGTCATCACGGGAAGGGCAGAAAGCGGAAGAGAATGGAGCCCAAGGTGAACTACAAAAAGGTAGGAGCCACTCCGCTGTATTAAAAACTCCATCTACCTTCACTCTGCTCTACTTCTAACTCTTGGACATGTCCCCTTGCTTGTTTGAAGGCCTCTTTCATTCTAACCACCTTGATTTTGGTTTTTTTTACTCTTAAAGTAGCTGATCGTTACAGTATTTTTTGTTTGTCTGAAAACACAATTATCCCTAATTCTGTTTATGTGTTACGTCTGCGAGGACAGTCTGCCCTGTACTTGTTTAAGTCTGTGTTTATGTTGTGTCCTCTGTCTACATATTTAACCTTTTAAGAGCTTGTATACATCACATAGCATGTGTGTGGCCTCGGTAAGTGTGTGCATGTGTGCGTGCATGTGTGTGGGTAGGTGACTGTGTTTCTCCCAGGGAGGTGGACACCGTTGCGCTTTTTTGACATTGAGGAGATATTTTTTGACGTGGAACTTTCCTTTGCAAACTGTTTTCTTCTTGTTTACCAGCAAATAAAATGGTAAAAATTCCATTAAAAACAATCCCAAAATGATGCTTTAGCCCGTGTGAGTGTGTGTAGTGTTAATTAGGAATCTCTGGAGACGGCTAATCCCCTCCACCCACTAATTGACACATGCACTTGCACACGCCTGCATCATTAATGAACACACACTGATCTATAAGCCACAGAGGGCCAGAAGTCATTAGCGAGAGTGGAGCAGCTTTTATATATCACTCGCAATATGTTCAGATGTTGTACACTGTAGGAAACATTTGCAAAGCTACTCATCTTTTTCTACAATGTATTTTATGTCATGAATAAATTAGGTGCCCTCGGAGTCTTTGAATACAATTTTGGAGGAGGAAATAAAACACTGCTCTTTACAGCCACTTTATTTCTAGGGTTTCACATTTTCTCTCTTTGTACTGCTGCTTCCAATGAAAGCAAGGGTATACATATTTAAGGTGTGCCTAAAAGTTGGAACATGACCTTTTTTCTGGATTCGATTAGCTTCAGCTCCTTTCAATTCCTGTGTTGTAATTTGGAGCACACGTGAATGAAATGTCAGAGCAGCCCCCCCTTCAACTTACCTGATACCTACCGCCTGGCTTATTTACAACATACACACACATATATATACACAAACACACTTAATTCTATGGGGCAGCAAAAGGGGCTCTTCCTGTGGGGTGGGGGCAGAGAGTGCTGAAATCAGCCTCATGAAAGAATAGCCAATTACTGTCCACTTGGCCATACACAATAGTGAGAAAGAGGAGGGAGGGACGGACGGACGGACGGATGGAGCGAGGGAGCAGGGGGGATATAGGGGCAGGGGTGTGGGAGGTCAGCGTTTGAAGTTACACCATAAAAGCCATCCTGAAAGGAAACACGGAGTGACCCCTCCCCCCCAATCCATCCACTCCTCTCCCCTCTCTCCCCTGCGGCCCGGCCCTCTCCTCTTTTCCTCCCCTGCATCTCCCTCCCCTCCCTTTGTTTCAGCGAACAGAGTGCCCCATGGACCGACCAGGTGTATTTTATATTACGCCTTCATGTACTTCAAACGCCAAACAGCCCAATTTCTCCTCACCCCCCTCTTCTCTTGATCTACTACTACTCCTTTCCTTTTCCCTCCATCTATCAGCCTGTTGTAAGGCTATAAATCACCTTGCAGATCTGATCAGCAAAGGTAAAGAGAAAACCAAAGGTAGAAGCATAAAACGCCAGAGACGGGAAGGTAAAAGAGGACTGGCTTAAATAGCTGAGGTGAATCAGTGATGAGGCTATGATTGGATCATTAGATGGAAAAACGGTAAACACTTGATATCACTGTTTTGAATTCTGTATCTCCTGTGGTTTCTTTTGGATCAGTTCAGCTGAAACTTAAACTTAAAATAGATCTAAGCCACAAAATGATGAGCTTCAGTGGAAAATCACAAAGGGAAGGGAAATGGGAGATGCTACTTGAGACAAGAGGGGGGGATAGGTGATGGCATGACTGTACAGAAAGAGGACAGCCACAGGAATAAAAGGTTAAAAGTAGAAAGTAGAGCACAAGGGGAAAACAAATTGGTAAAACAGGATTTTTGGACCTCAAGCTGGAGTTAGACTAGCGGTGGATTAGAGGTTGATGATTGTGGAATCCAGTACGGTAATGAATCCGCTTCAGACATTTGAGGAAATGAGGACCAGAGTGAATATTTGAAAAGATGAAGCACACATGTGTGGATACATATTACAGCAATGGTCATTTGTTGTAGGAAGTTTAGGAAGAAAAAGGAGAAATAGTAAGGGGGGGCGAGAGAAAAGCTAGGATATTTAGTGGGGAAGAATTAGGCTGAGCCAGTGTTTAGCACTAATGACATCAGGGATGATTAGGGAATATACACACATTTACACACCCACACAAACCTATAGATTCACAAAGTGGCATGAGCCAGACACCCCCTGCAGAGCAGCCCGAGATCTGGTCAATTTAATAGAGCCAAAGTTTATTACCAACTTCCCTTCGTCTTTGTTTCTGTGTAACGTTATTGATTTACAAGCATCTCATGTCGGGCATTTTCCTTTTCCACGCGTGTAAGTTGTGCGCGCACGTCTGATATGTGTGCATGTGTCCAGCATGCGTGGAGAGGTCTGAAGAGGGATATTAGTCACGCCCGTGTGGTAATGGGCCTCATTTTGCACTCATTTTCATCTGTGGTCTCCATAATGAGGGGGTCCATCTGCCCCTGCTGATCAAGACAGGAAACCCTGTAGGGGAATTTTGTGAATAACTGGAGATCTTGGCCAACTATTTTGGCAAAAACCTGCTTGTCTGTTCTGATGGTGCAGTTAGTAAGTTGTAATTGATCTGGTCCTTTATCATCAACTGGCTTCCATATTTAATAGCTGGGAAATGGTCAGTGGGCATTGTAACAGACCAAAGCTTCTCCTAAAACCTCAGTGCAGCCTTGTTAGTTGTATGGAACTTCATGGAAAAAGTGGTTTGTGGAATTTGCTTGTGGGTTTAATGGCAGGCAAGTTACAATAACATTTTAAAACTCCTATAAAGGGGTTAAATTAAAATCTGGGTGTTTAATATTGCTAACATTGATCAAGTAAACAACCTCCACACTTTAGGCTTTTTTTTTAGGTACTTTTGTACTTGAATGTATATAATTCAAGTAATGTATTGGTTCAGTTTGTCCCGCTGCATTTAGCGCAGACGTGATAAGGTTCTGTATATAGAGCATGTTTACATAGCTCCATCTCTGGATAAACATATCTGGGAAATTGTTTAATCCTGAATTCTTTTCATTCCAGCTGAAATTGTTTTAGACCAGACTATTTTTAATTCCAAACTGCACACCTTTGTGAATGTAAGCGTGCATGAGTCTTCTGTCAACAAGATCAATGAGATTTTACTGTCCCAAATATTGTGATTTTAGCTATAATTAACATAGGATTTCTCATTTGAATTGTATGATTTCACATTTTCACCATGCTTTTTTCTTTTGTTTCTTAAGCCTTTTTAAGCCTTGTAATATTTATTGCACGGTCTACCATATGATTATACACACAGAGTCTCTGCAGGCTCAGAGTGATAATGTATGTAAGAACAGGGACATCTTTCTCTGGGCCACAGATGCAGCAGAATACGCTGACAATGAATCAGCTTCCATCTCAGTGTCACTCCGTCACCTCATTTGCACCTACACGCCAGTGTGCATCTTCCCGGTTAATGACACGAGTTACTGTGGAAACACGCATCATCACGTTTGTGTTTGTTGCCGTGGAAATGTCAACAACAACAACAGGTTTAGAAGAACATCCTGTCTTGCAACAGCACTTCGGTGTTTAAAGTGTACCCTCTTGAAACAGAAGGAGGGCAGTTGACTTAGAAGTTGTCACACGGGCTTGGCAATATCACAACGTTCAGCAGCTGCAGCTTATAATTATATATTTTGTGAGACATTAATGATAACTTTAATTTTATACTGCATTCCTTCTAGGTTAAAATTTTAAAGATACGCATGTCCAGTGTGGAAATTAAATTCTACTTCCGTTCGTCTCATTTGCTTCAAAGCTCCAGAGCAGTTACTAAATGGACCTTGCAGTGCTGGTATGCCGCAAGGACATATATGCGGGCTTCTATTTTAGGAGACAATTTAAACCCGTGAATAAATGAACTGAGTTTGAGTGGTGACTGAAATCTCTTGTGTTGTAATGAGGTGCGATGTTGATTGATGTTGGTTCGACAGGGGAAGTAGTAGAGGTTATAACAGGGGCCCCTGTTGGAGAGTAAACAATAGGAAGGCCATGATCAAAAGGCTCTTCAGTTGGGTGGGGTTTGCAGGTGGTGCACATTACCCTTTCATAGTGGGCTTCTGTAAGTAGCAGATGGGAAACACGAGAGAGAGCAATGTGGAAATAGTTTCAATCAGTGTTATTTGGTACTTCTTCATGACTTTGATTATTGTAAACATAGCTGAGGAGTGGGAGATGTTCCCACATAAAAGACAGACAAAATTTAATCCTTAGCCCATGTTTTGCAAACAAAGACTTAAATGTTTTGCGTGTGCTTGTGTAAAAATTGCAGGAAAGTCTTAAGAAGGAAGTCCGGGACGCACGTATGCCCGAAAGACGTGTATTTTTTTCTCTTCCTGAATCTACGGCTTCCTCTTCTTGCCGTTGTTTAGTGTTTGACCAGTAGCCATGAAATAAAGCATATCCGTTTAGTAATGGTGTTTTTTTTATGGCATCTGAGTTGCTGTTTTCTTCAATAAGACGTCACTGCTTCAAATTGCAGTCACCCATAATTGGCGATCTGAACTCCGCCCCTGTGTACTGTTGACAAGGACACATCTGGTTTTCCCTCGTTTTTGTTTTCCAGTCTCCAGTGCGCTTGCTCCTGGTTTATTCGGCCTTCTCCCCTACTCTTTATATCATTCTTTTTTTTGCCCCCCTTTCTAACGCTGTCTCACTCTTTCTGTGTGTGTGTCTTTCTCTCTGTGATTTATTGGCAATGAATCAGGGATGAGGGAGTATGCCGGAGGAGAGATGGGAACATTCAGGGAAATGGCTGTTTCCGGCCAGACTTCACATCAGGATGGGAAAGTGTATGTGCATGCATGTGTGTGTTTCTCCGTCATCGCCAACTGGGGATCAGCGAAGGGCTGCTTTCTGGCTCTGTCCGCTTTTGTGTAACAGCCCATTACACGAAAGCGGACAGCCCACTGTTTTTAAATAAAATCCTGATGAAGCTTTTAACACACACAGGAGCACATGTGAGGTTTTGGAAAACATTCTATCCTTGCTTTTCGATAATACATTGAGTAAAAAAATGACTTTTTAGCTGGCAGTTCATCGGTTGTGGTTGTGATTTTATGATGATTAGTTCTACTTTTTTAAATTTTAGACTTTTGAATCATCATGTTATAGTCGGTGTTGGTATAATGGGAGGTTGAAGGCTGAGATTTTGTTCAGATCGGCAGACAGATAATTGTATTGAAAAAGAAGGACACCGTAAGTTAGAAGAATATTTTGTGACTTATTTTCTAAGTTGGTTGCTAGCCACTGTCGCATGTGCTTGGACGGCGACTTGTCTGCAAACACTCGCCAATTACTTCCCGAGTTGTAATGAAACACGTGAGTGCGATGTAAACCGGAAATTGAGACCTTTCACCTTCAAAGTAAAAGCTGTGCCTTACTGCTTCAATAACAACACACTTTTTAAAGTTTTACTTTGACAGTGAACTTTCTCCATTTCTGACTTGCATCGTAGCAATCCGCTACCAACCAAAGCAGTCGCAAGGACATTTTCTGCGCAGCGTCCTGTACCTCTTTGCGACCAGTTTCACATTAGTGACAGCCACCAATGTGTGGGTGGCACTCACCGTTCTCTAGGCCTGCATGAATGGAGCTTTAGCAATGCATCTCAATATAGTAACTGGCAGTACCAACCCGCAACTGTTTGAGCAATACACATTTTTCCCTTTAAACCGTGGGTCTCCAGGGCTGTGTGACTGAGGTCAAAGCTTAGCTAGAATTGTGTTTCTACTATATAAAAGGATGTTTTTGTAAATATAATGTACAGATTGTTTGGACTCTTGCTTCGGGTGTTAGGTAAAGAGTTCAGCGAGGCGGGAGGTAGAGTTTAATTAAGGATGTGATGTGCAGTTTTCTAAGGCAGTTAATCAGAATTTGAAGTTTCATGCACAAAGTGTTTAATATGAAAAACAAAATTCTTGCATTTCTCTTCTGTAGGAGCACCACGACCACCACTGGTTCAGTCATAACCGCTTTTTTATGTTAAGTTTTATTTTCTCGAACTTTGACATGTAATTTCCTGTTACTGAACCGTAGCAAACCATCTCCACAGAGATGCAGAGCTTTGTGGGTGTAGTGAGATGGGTGCCTGCAAACCAGAGGGGATTATCTTTGCTTACTAGCTGTCTTTTATCATCTGCATTCATTTATTCTCTTCTGCTGGTAGTTATACATCTTTTGTGTTACACTATTTGAACTTGTGTTGATAGAAATGGAGATGCCCACTAAAGAGTCCCCCCCCCAAACTAGCCATGTGAGTCTTTGGCACTACATATTTACATATTTCACAAAATGCACAAACGCTGTATATCTGTATATCTAATCTATGTGTGACTGAACAATGATAAGTAGCCAAAAATTAAATAAGCAATAGATAGAATGGGCAGATATGTGGACTCTTTATTCTCCCCACTGTAGAGAAGTATGAGTACACAGAGTCATTTACTCTGTCTGCTTAACATATACAAATAGCACATTAATCAACTGAAAGACACAATGGCACATATAATGTAGCTACAGACAAGAGATTACTATTATGCTCGGTCCTCTAAGACTCAATGCGTGATCCTGTACAAAGAGTGAATCAGAGAAAAAAAGGGAGTGAGGGTGAGTCCAGGACATGTAGAGACAATGGAGCACGAGCAAAACAACAGATCAATAAAAGTATCTTTACAGCTTTGTCATCTTCTGCAGTTGTGCAAAGTGCTGACCACGAAGGACAGATTGTGTGGGAATCGAGGGATCAGCTGCGAATAACTGCTCTTTGATTCACTGTTCTCTCACAATGGCTTCGCATCAATAAGCTGTTGATCCACCATGACCTTCCGTGGAAAACTTCTCAGTCTAGTTTGTGCTTAATTCAATGGATAAATAGTTAGGGATGAAGTTGTTTCATGACAGACCTGATGTAATAATCCATAAATCCAGTAAATGCTTCCTATAATGAGTTTAACTCACGGTGCAGCATAATTGGATATTACTGTATGAAATGACACGCAAAGTCTGTAAGTTACACCCAGTTTTCCACTTTCTCCTGACAGTCGTGCTGAAAACAGTTTGTCCTAGTGACAGATAGCAAAAAGCTAGAGAAAAATAAAGTGAGAGGAGATAATTAAAATTTATCAGGGTTGCAAGCGTTAGTGATGGGAAGACTTATGTTTAGAGTCGGGCGAAGTGGAGATGGCTCCATTTGTGTTGCGTTAATGAGGGCGAGACAGAACGAAAGTGAGAGGGATAGAGTGCCAGTGCGTATTTGTTTCATTTATCATTCAGCTGCGTTTCTGTTTTCGGGGTCATTTGACGCTCACTGGCGCCCTCGTCTCATCCGGGGTTCCCCACCATCTGTGTTTGTGCATTCGTGTACGTGATGTATATATATATGTGTGTATGTGTGTGTGAGTGAAGTTGTTCATGCCAGTTCATGCCAAATCGTGTTTATGTGCACCTGTCCCCACACACACACACACACACACACACACACAAACATTAGTAATACTGTCTTTGTGTGCATCCTCTAGCCTTGTACAACTCACAGCTAAAAGCTTAATCCCAATCAATTTAAAACCAGATCTTAACCTTCAAAAAACCTTTTAAATGCATGTCAGAAAGTGAGGATGAGCCAAAATGTTCGAACTTTCCAAATGTGTCCTGACCTCAAGGTCTCAAATTCAATTTGGTCTGCATAAATATTGACGTGCACACGCACACACAAATATAGAAATATACGAGAAGGCAAAGAGTTTTGCTGAAGAAGAGTGGGGTTGGCGTAAAGAGTAGTTATATAGAACGAGAGTAGCTCCAATAGACTTTTCACTGAAGTGGTCAAAAGCAAAACAAACACACACACACACGCACGCACACATAAACACATGCATTCTGAATCCCAGAAGCATTTGAGTGTCATTAAAGTGCAGCTGTGTTTGTCTTTCCAGCACACATGGAAAACACATCAGGGACAGACGAGGCGAGAGGGATCAGCCTTCTGAATATGTTCTGCCACAACACATACAAACAGAGCACCGCACAGTGTCACTGGCACAGACGCACATTGTTCATTTTGGAGTCCGTTCAAACACAAATGTAGACATTTGAGTATGATGCTATAAAACGCAGTGTAGCGCAGAGGTCGCGATGTTAAAGCTGGCGACACTTCAGCCAGACATTTAGTGTAGAGTCATGTTAATATTGGGCTGGGCTGTAAAATGGAAGTAGCTTTTTAGTGGTGGGAAATGAATCAATGCTTTTCGCATAAAATCTGATTTAGGCGTCACCTCGCTGTTTTCATTGCCCGCATCGTTTAGGAAACAGCGCGCAATGTTGTGTTTGTGTGTCTGTGTGTGCACACATGAACGCGGAGTGATGAGTGCTACAACATCTGTCTTTCCTGGTAATGACTGGGGAGACTACAGCGCCTTCGGGCATCCCCGGCACATTTAGTGGCGTTAAAAAAAAAGGAAAAAAACCACACACACACACACATATACACACAAACCTTCACACATGTACACAAAGTAATGTCAGCTGTATGCTACTAGATCCAATGATTACAGAAATCCCTGTGAATGAGAGCAATAATATAAGTCAAATATTTGACACTAAGTGTCTGATGTGCGGGTGCTGTCTGAGAGAAACCCTGGCTCATAATCCCCTGTTCTTCATTTGTTGGGGTTACGCTTATTCACTTCATGTGAGTGGGTGTATGTGCTAATGGCCGCATTGGCTTTCTTATAACGTTAGAGACATTTTAAAACTGTCTGAGAAGCAGAGACAAATCCATGGCCTTACTATGACTTCACTAAGGGGTTTGTTGCCAGAAACCCCGTTTTACAAATTTTATGACCCCCCCTTTGAGACCCATTGAGGTACTGGACCTCTTAGGGGGTATCCTTTAAGTGTCTGGCACCAGGATTGGATTGGAGTCTGGGGCGTTTTTTGGTTGGGTCCGTGCTTTGTGCTCTTTGTTGTGTTTGCCGTTGTGCGTGGTAGCTGGTTGGATTGTCCCGTTGGGATGGCTGCTGCCATTGGGGAGTGTCGTTACCATGGAAGTGCATGGTTGGTCTGGAGCAATGTTGTGCTGGGTGGTACGTCTCAAAGTAACGAGCAAGAGCATTGCATCGTAACGAGATAATCAATGTTCTTCACGTCACCTGTTAGTGGTTTAACTGCTCATCAGTGGAGTTAAATATGTATTTTCAAAACAGTCATTTTCTGAAATACGAGTCAGGTTTTTCCAATAAATCATGCGGTTTATAGAATTGAAAAAAAAAATGCCATAACCCTACCAGGGTCTTCTATCTGTTAATTTTGCCGCACAGTTTAAGAAATATTTCTTTCGCACTGGACAAGGAAAAGCTGAAGATCATCACAATTAAGAATTTGGAACAAGGGGCCTGCTGGGAATTCTTGGCATTTTTAGGTCTGGTTTCAGCTCTTGAAACGGTCTCATGACAAAATGTCACAGACACAGTCGATTCTTGCCCTGTTAAAAAGAAATAAATGCAATAAAACAGTAGAAAAAAAAGATTTGTTGACATGTTAAGTTATAAAAAATAAAAAAAACCAAGCCGGGGGATGACAGGACCCACTGGTTGAATCTTTTCAACGGTCTTGTACTGTCTAGTATTTATACAGTCAGATACAGATAAATACTCCTCTCCCTGTCTATCATATATTGCAAAGATGAGTGCGGTCTCATAATAGGAAAAAAAGACAGACAGGTTGTGTTTCTAAGGTTTTGATGCAAAGTAAACAATAAGTTTGCTTTGCATCGTTTTTTTCTGTTAGTTAATCTCTTGTTTCTTCCTCTGTCTCTCTCCTCTTTCTGTTGTGTCTTCTTTTATTCTCTAACATCTTTTTCCCCTTGTGTGTCTATATGTGTTTTTGTGTGTGTGTATCTGGCTCTTTGTGGATGCGCATGACTCCACAGCTGTGTGTGTCTGTCTGTCTGGGCAGCAGATATCTGGGTTTAGTCCATCCCACATACCTCTGTCAGCTCAGACTGCTTCAACCTACCAAGCCCGGAGTTCACTCATGAGACAACACACATATGCAGTGTACTTCACACATACACACAGATACACAGGCCAGCCACAGGCAAGTTTCTCAGCTCGCACACAAGCAAAAAGACACAATGAGACCTAAACTTCGAGCCACAGGAGGATTCATAGAGTCTCTTCCTGAACATGACCTTTCTTTTTGATTGGTCTGGCAACCTTAGCCTCCCTGCTGCTGCTCCTTCTTTGTTTTTCACTATGTCTGCCAGATCCCTCCCATTTATCGTCCACTGTTTTCTCTTTTCCACTATGTTTTCCCTTCCCCTATCCCGTTTTGAATCTAGATTTCTCAGTGTATCTTTCAACAGGAGTTGATGCTATCGCTCCAAACTGGAGGTCACTGCCGATGCGTGTTTGTGTTTTACCCTTATTATTGTTGTCATCTGAGTAAACCTGGCTTGAATAGAGTCCTATCTGCCTATGTGCATGCTTTTGCCTTCACTGTGTATGCTGACATTTAGAAACCTAACCACATGCAAAATGGCGTGGTGGAACTCAGTTGCACAAGCTGACAAAAGTGCTTTGACCCATGTGCTTTTGTGACTGTGCCCTGTTAACCCCTGTAATGATTATAATTTAGATATTTTAGATACCACTGATATTTATCTGCCAAATCCATTATAGGAAAACTGGAATTTTATTTTATGTTATTTTATTATAAATATTACCCCAGTGGTAATATTTAACCACAGCCCCATAGGCTGCTCTCACCCTCCAATGATCGAGCTAAAACAAATGAGATAAGGAAATTAAACTGAGGCTATTTCCAGCCTTTGTCACATTTCATGCATTTATACTTCGTACCTTTAAAGAGAGTGCAGGTTGGAATTTGTGAAGTACTGTGAGAATATTTGTTTTTGTGTCGAGCATCTGGGACGAACTAAACGCTTCAGCTAAAATCTAACATGTTGATGATTAAATCAAAAAGTTACATGATAATTACTTAATAAGTGCTGGTATCAGATAGAGTTGACATCAGCTCTTATTAAGTAGGTTTAAGGCTTTTTTTTTAACTGCCATCCGCATATTTATATTTAAATTGTGTATAATTTACCTACCTTGCTATTGGAATTTACACATGTGTGTGCGTGCGTGCGTGCGTGCGTGCGTGCGTGCGTGCGTGCGTGCGTGCGTGCCTGACAGGCATGTATTTTAACTTGTAGATCCGATTATTTAGACAGGGATGAAATAGTTTGTAAAGCTCTGTTTTAAGTTGCAGAAATCTGTTGCACTGATTTGAAAGAATAATCTGGCTTTGGATATGCATAAAACATTAGTTGAAAGAATCAACTCAAAGTTATGTTGATATTTTCATTGGATTTGGTGATAAAAATATGGACATTCATCAGGCTTATGCTCTGTCTGCTTTCATAAGTGTTTGTCTCCCATCACTTTGTCCTTGTGTAGCTGCACAAAAAAGCCTATATGCCTCTGTTCTCCACAATCCCTTTCTCCTCACCTCTCCCTTTGTCTAAGCTGACGTCCAGCTGTTTGGTTGTGTCACTGTTGTACAATTGCTACAGAATTTTTTCCCCCCCTAACACACAAACAGCAGTCCTTTTGTTCTTGCTCTGTTTGAAAGGCCTCTCTCTTTCAAAGGCATACGGGTGGTGCAAGGGCAAAACACTCAGCGGCCACCATCGAGACCTGGGTTCGGTCTCCTGTTGTAACTGTGACTAGTTGTTTGGGGCACCTGCTTGTAGGTGCGTTGGATCTAAGGGGGCTTGTTATAACCTTCTGAGAAAGGTAATTTTCGTGGCACACTGGGGAGTAGGCTTTTGCCTTTCTCTGCCTTCCCAGATCAGCAGTAGCACACTAAGTAGTAAGGACTGTCCCACAGGGGAATTGAGCTTTGCAAAATTGAGGAAAAAAAAAAAGGGTGAACAGATAAGAAAGAAGCCCGGTCTGAATTGTTTGAGGAGTTATTTCTCTCTCCATCAGAACTTAAACAGAGGATTGTGGGAGGAGGAGGAACGGTAAGAGGGAGGCATCCACTGGAGACCGTTAGATTTGCAGCTTGCGTCAAAGCACAAAGTGCCAGAGATTAATTAAACTTCTCCCTGTTTTGGAGGTGTGTGCATGTGTGAATGAGTATGAGTCAGGGTGGTGATGAGTAGGAGAGAAAACATGTTAATTGCCTTCATCGTCAGTGCCAGGAACATAGAATTTTACATAACAAACGCCCCACCTTCTGCAGCGCACAAAGAAAGAACAAAGTGCTGAGGCACAGATGGAAAACCATCTAAAGAGCAGCAAAGTGCACACCTCAGTGCATGCTCGTGTATACTTGCACACTCATTTTGTGCAGGTGTTTTTTTTTTATGTTGTTTTTTTTTTTTTGCTGATTCCCCACCAAGTCCCTCCGTACTTACAGGTCCACTGTGTGTGGTTTTTCAGCTTAACCCCTGAGTCGCAACCCCGTTGTGACCTCATGCTGCTTTTTGATTGGCCTGAGATTGTGAACTTGAAGGCCTAGAAAAAAGATGAAGGGGGGAAAAACAAGCAGTTACCCATCTTAACAGCAAGCTTCTGATTAAACATACTTGAAAACGGATGTATTTACATAATCATGTATGTACACAAGCTGGGTTAAACGTTGGGGATTTACGTTGGCGCCTAATAAAGCTGTTCTTTGTATACCCCCTCAAAACTGATTCCAGCACATTTGACTGAGAAAACCTAATTTTGGCACATAGGCTTGTTTGTTTTCTAAATGAGCATTTCATTCTCATTCTCAAGACGGTGAATATCCCTGACCCTTTGCGTGTTGTCAGCCCATATTTGTGTAGGGAGATAAATTAACAAAATAATTGATTTCAGCAGCTATTGTACTGTGAGGATAAAGCTTCTTCCTCTATATCTGTCTCTCAAAAGCCCTCTATATGTTTTGACCCCCTGAATGACTGCAGCAGTCCCACCCGCAGTAACTCACACAAACGCATGCATATATACTGCCTCATTCCAGCATCTGTAGCTATTCCGGTTTGTTGATTAGACTGGTTTCCAATTTGGAAAGACAAAGAATGAGGGATATTAATGATTAAATTACAGATATACGGACACAGTTGTAGGTCATCACCGAGGTCATCAGTCTGTGACCGGCACTATCTGTGAGATCATCACCATGCTGTAGCAACAGCAGATGTGACATCATTTGAGGAGATGATAGAATAGAGGATGGCTCCATTGCACAAGTTGAAAGGGCAGCATGTGACTCATAGATAACCTTTTAGTATCTCCTGTGCGCGCGCATGTGTGGACTCCAATCCATTACCCAAAATTGGTTTACAAAACCTATGTCATCAGACCCTTTTGTAATGTCTTTTTAGACCTTGTGAACCCACAAGATTGCAGTATTATATCCTCACAGTGAATGAATTTATTCTTCTCAAGCCACTTATCATATTTATAGGGTCACCTCATTATTGCTGCACCTTCAGCTGAAATCTCCCACACTTGTTCCACACCAGCAGAGACTTACCACTATTGTGTAACAGGTACTTCTTGCTAATAAGTGATCATGTGATGTTACAGTTAAATCAAGCGTTTCTTTCTGGGGAGGGTAGCAAGAGTCAGTTTTCCCTGCACATCATTTCACTTGGTAGGAGTACGCCTTGAGAAGTAAACACAGATTAAACGGTAAAAGTAAAGCAGTGGTTCAGAGATTTCAGAGAAGTGGTTGACAACTTTCCAAAAAGTACCCAAGACACAGAAAGTTTCTTTCAAATTATTTGGTTTTATATTATTTTCTTGCCTTTTGATTACTATTTTATTCTCGGCCATCTGCCCTGGGGTTTTTTTTTTGTGTGTGTTTTTTTTCTCCTGCACATTTTAATTTCGTGCAGCTGTATGGAGCAGTTACGAGCTAATTAAAAGTGTAAGTGTGTGTGATGCTGTTTATGCTGTCATGTCTGTTGAGAGAACTTTAACAGCTGCTCGGTGTACTGTTCCTCTATCAAACTCAGTCCTGCCACTATGGTTTGAGCAGATGTACATTTGGGCCTTTAAATCAACTGCTTAAATAAAAATAGTCAAAAAGAGATAAAAGAAGCAAGGAGGAGCTTTAATTGAAGGAGCCAGACACATAGTTTGGACCTATGAAAGAAAGAGTGAAAGAGAGTTGGTATGGAGACGGGGAGCAGACAGTCGTGGAGACAGAGGCAGAGGGAGAAAGAAAGGGAGGTGATTTGAGTAAAAGAAAGAGTGAAACCTTAGTACCTGAGGCGTGGGTTGAGGCCTTTAGCTGCTGGTGCCAGAATGTGTTTTTACGAGCCTGCGGTCAGACAGACATAAAAGGCAGCCGAGCGGCTGAATGGCATCACACACACGCACGTGCATGCACACACATGATTCAATGGCCTCTCAGAAATCACAGTTTGGTTTTATAATGTCACAGTTAGTCAACGTCTCCATCCCCCATAATGCAATGTGACTGAACAAGCAGCACATTCTCCCCTGTGGTACTGAGGTAGGTAGGGAGAGACGGAACTGAGGGGAAGTAATGGAGGAAAAGAAAGCACTTGTGTTGTTTCAAATCAAACTTTATTTAATATGGGACAAAATCACAAGTCAGAAATTTGATTTAAGAGACTTTATGATCTTCACAACATACAACTTTCTTTTTGTTGAGGATATGGAACTTTCTCCTCCAAAGTGGGGATCAAGTCTGCAAGAACTCGTGGTCAACGGCAATTAGACAGAATCAGTCTGCTATAAGTGTCTGCTTAATCGGTTGGCAATTACATGCATTTTGTGATAATGTTGCTATTAACTGAGATACATCAGTAAAAATCAGAAGTCTGTTGCAGTCTGCTGGAAATCCATTGCTGTCCTTCTTTAACTTAAGAATGGGGAAAATTCCCTCCATAATCCCTTACTTCTGCAGTCACACTAGGAAAAACATTGGTTCCGACCGTGTACAGTAAACTTGAGAATGGTTGCTTCGAAGACAGTGATCAGGTCTGCAATTACTCGCAGTCAGTTGCCATCTTCAAAGCAACTTTGGTGCATCAAGATGGTGATAAAATGGAAATAATATATATTATTTCAAATGTACGTACATGTGTCTAACGTACAGTTTATTTTAATATGATAATTTGATAAATTGATGGCAATAAATGGCAAAATCCAATCTTTTGGCAACTATTGTAAATTCCTTGCTGTTTACATACACAGAAATTCAAAGGAGCAGCTTAAATTCAGCCCAAACTTCATAAATTTGAAACAGAAATAATCAGAACACAACCAACTGGCAACCGTTTGAGTCCCCTATTACAAAGAGTCTCTGTGGCACAAACTGACTCAGATTGATTGCGATGTGCTGGCAATCTGTCTTTGACGGCAATTATTTGAAAACCTTCGCCAATCTGTCTGAAAGTAATTACAGCCAGTCAGACCACAATCGTTTGGAGATTGGTTGCCTCCTACCAGGCAACCTGTGCAATTTCCTTGCAAATAAAAGCATTTCCAAATGCGAAATAAATTCAATGCAATCACCATTTTTCCCCCTAGATGTAAGGAGGTTTCCATCCTAGTGAGCCATATAGGGAAAAAAGAAACAGAAGGGCATCAGAGGAGGTCAGATACCTGGTTGGACAGGTTTATTGTACAATATATGTTATGAACAATATTTCTGTCCAACCAGGAAGAGTTAGACAGATACGCTAAGCATTATAGTAAATTTACAGTTAAGATAATCAGTAGAACCAAATTATATATAGAAAAAGAATATCAGTAGTCTTAAACTGATACTCTTACTACACAACATTTAACAAGAAACAACACAGATAATCTGTAAAAAGTGTTATACTCCATACTCTTTCAACAATACAGTTAGTTTAGTCTTGAAAGATAACTTCAGAGAGGAATTACAACAAAACGGAAACAAAAAAGGAATAACTTTTCAGTACTGCCTGACTATAACTGATTTTTAATTTTTTGCACATAGCTTGAGATGATTTGATCCACCACATCTTTTCTATTTTGCAGGCTTTAATTTAAGTATAAAGTAATTCAGGATGTAGGAGGTCTGTTTTGTCTGTCGTCACTTTTCCTGTAACTGTTGCTGCCGTCATGCCCCTTTTTATTTTTATTTACAGTTGTAATTGGTTGCACACGTCTTATAATGGAGTGGAAGCAACAAACACACCAATGAATAAAGTGCTAAAAAAAAAGAAAGGGCATAGAAATAGAAGCAGTTTAAAATTCAAATCAGAAAGCAGAAACGTGGGAGAAAGCAGGGATGATTCACTTATCAGGGGTTACTTGAGGTTCTTGCAGTAATGTGATTGTAAATGGTGATTGGCTGCTTGAGCTAAGGAGAATAAAAAAAAGTACAGATCATGACCTGATTTAACACAGAAAATGTAAAGGGTAGATTAATGTTTTGAATCTATTTGTACATGCATGAAGGCTGCAGAAAATTGACATGGGCTCGCTGTCCTATGTACTGTACAGAACAAGAGTGCCGTTGCCATGGAAATGCTGAACAAGTGATGGATTGTTGGATAGGCACAGAAAGGATTTAAGATTTACCTTTTCTTAAAAGAAAAAAAAAAGGTTCAATCACATGTTTATTTTTTCACAGTTTTAAAGAAGGAGGTGGTGCAGTGGAGTCAGCTGCACCTCATTATCCCTCCTTATTTCTAGGTGATCAGTATTAAGGATAGAAATCCTACAATAAAGCTTCTGTTGAGCTTCAGATCATTTTGTGCTGTGTAAATGTGTTACACAGCAGCAGTAGTATGACTAATACAAGTCCCATGGTCCTATACACCCACACGTATGTACTGACACACACATGCACACAAAATGTAGCTGCGTCTTTCTTTTGACTCTCTCAGTTACTCTCAAACTCTAATTTTCTCCAACTCTTCTCACTGTCATAAGAGTACATGCACACCACCCGTGTATACACACGCACACACACCTACACACAAGGCAATATATACCTTATTTCATTTATAGTTTGGGAGGGATATCATATCCTGTGTCTCATTGAGCTGTCAGTCACTGAGGCAAACAGTGTATATTTGCGCATACATGCGCTCACGTGGGTGCGTGTGTCATTGTCCTGTGGAGGTTTGGAGGTCAGTATGAGAGGAGACATTTCAGCAGCATATTTCCCAGAGGTTCTTGAAAGGTGTAATTCAGCATACAGCTGGTTTCAGATGACCCCTGTTAGTGGTTTGTAAAGATGTGGGGTTTGTATGTCAGTGCGTAGATTGATTTATGTGTAAAGTCTTTAGCGTGCATGTGGATGAATGTGTGCGTTTGTGCATCTGAGAGGGAGCGACTGTGAACTGTCTCCCTGCTGACATTCCTTAATTTTAACAGACAGCATGGGAATGTAATGCTTCTTTAATTTGGCCAAATTCTTGTGTGCATGTGCGTGCATGCGTGTGTGTGCGTGTGTGTGTGTGGTGAACTTTTCACACAAATCATTGAGCTAGAGAGGGATATGTTTCCCCCCGTCAGTGGGGTTTTCAGCACTGTACTATTAAGTGCTATTGTTAGGTACCAATGGCCTAGCCTTGACGCGAGAGTGTGTGTGTGTGTGTGTGTTTTCTTCTATTGGCTGTTTGTGTTGGTGTGCCATTCTACAGGCTCTACCCATTAATAAGGGAGTACTCGGCCGTATAGTTCACCTTTTACTCACAACTGGTCTTTCTCTTCCTCTCTTTTATCCACTAACACACATATCCACACTCAGGCAAAACAAATTTGAAGTCAGAATTTCATAAAAGCCCACCTGTACAGCAGTTCTCAATCCATAATACAAAATGTAACATGAAACAAAAAAACGGATTAAATGCTTACCAAATTCTTAAGTATTCATCACATCAAATCTCATTGTGATAACATTGATGAGCCTTTTTATATACATTTACATAATGTTACGTAAGTTGCACAGTCAGTCCCACAGGCGTAGGAGGAGACAGCATTGTGAATAAGTGCTACATCACTCACTTCAGATTTCCACCTAACACAGGCTCCTCAGGTTTGCTGATGGACACAGCAAGGCTTAAAAGAAAATGAGGTACAGCAAGTTGAGCGAGTAGCTACTCTTAACCAGGGGTTCCCATATCTGATATTTAAAAAGTCCGCATTTATTAAATTATCGACACTACCTCAAATACAAGCAAAATATACACTTCAGGGCAAATCGTATAAGCCACAAACAACCCGCTTTTTTCTTATGTTACACCAACGTGAATGCAGTGTAGGTGTGTGGGAATATTTTGGTTTAAATTACACAAAACAATATGAAATGTTCCATACTAACCTGAACTTTTTAGACCATATAAATACCTGCCCACAGAAGACAAATAAATAGCCTTTTTAATCAGTGAGCTTTCCCTGTTATTTTATTTCTGACTTTAATTCAAATCATTCAGTTATTTTTTTTTTACAGAAGAACCAGTGGGGGGCAAAAAAATGGTCATGACTCCCCCCCCCCATAAGTAATGACCAAAAAACACAAAATATTTCAGTGGGCCTAATGCTTGAGATAGGGAACTTGGCAAAAATGGTGGATTTGGTATGGCATTGATTTCAGTAATTTAGGAGTTTTTAGTTGTAGAAGTAAATATCCCTACCCAAGCACAGAGTAATCATGGGGTAACAAATCATGCACATAATAAGGTTGAAAAAAGTGCAGTATTCTCCTCTGAAGTACAGACAGATGAAGTATAAAGTAGCTTAAGTACTTTAGTAGCTGTTTGTGTTTTTGTTGAAGTATGCTAGATAGTGTTGGTGTGGTGTGATGGTAACTTCACCATGGAGATGACGAATGATGAGGGAGACGATCGTGTTTCAATCGTAAAGTATGTGTACAGTGTCTGTGTGTGTGTGTGTGTGCGTGTGTGCGTGCGTGCGTGTGTGTGTGTGAGGGTAATAATAACAATGTAAGCTGGTTTGTAATGTACCATCACTGACCAGGAATTTGCTTTTGGAGACACAGTTGCAGACATATTGATTACCACCATGGCAACACAACTATATACAACACACAACAGGCTTTCACAGTCACCGCAGAGGGATGTGAAGAGAGAACGAGTTAGGGAGAGGAAGACAAAGAAAGAGCTTGCTCCTCACTTTTCACAGGGAAGGGTGGGAGAGTGAGAAGGATCATGGGTGGGCCCCAAAGAGACTCTTTAGAGATGGAGACGGCACTTTAGAAAACACTCAGCCTTCACAAATTGGAGGGAGGAGGGATGAGGAGCGAGGAGAGTCAATAGAGGGTGAAGGGAAAGACTGGATATCAGATTTTCCACAGAGTTGGATGATCGTCAGTATTTGTGTGTGTGTGTGTAGCAACGATAGTAATGTTTGATTTGAATGTTTTCCAGCTTGAGTATGAGTGTTATTCCCTCAGCTTCAACAGG
>VOQK01018388.1:36100-52851 GCA_015052645.1 Benitochromis conjunctus
ATAACCCAAAATATGGAGAGTGAAACTGTGGAAATGTGGATTTGCTTAAGGTTTTAGATGTTCTTATATTTAATTTAAATTTCTTTTTAGCTAAGTCCCCTTCCTGCCTGTTAGAAATTTCTTGAACCTCGCTACAGAGCTGTTAACATTATTACTAACACACTGATTCTCTCACTAAATCTAAAGGTCAGGCTCCCAGGCCCGTAAAGCTTTCCCGGCTTCAATTTATTTTAACATTTTGCATTGGTGACAGTAAAACAGTAAGATGAAGTTCTTAATTTGATTGTAGGAGATGGAGACATTATTGAGCGAGCATTTACATCTTGGACCAACTTCTCGCCTGCTAAAGTCCTGTAAATATGATATTTCAGGCAAGTTATGTTTCTGTCTTTCTTTACTAATTCCACAAAACCTTACTTCAAAGCTGCCTAGCAGTGGTATACCTTTTTGGGGGGGGTTTAAAAAAATGACCCCCTTATATCAGCAGTCTTTACAGTGTCTTTGAACATATATATTTGATAGTCATATTTTTCCTTCAAAAGCACCCTTTTATCAGTCCATGTAATCAACAGCTTTTACAGTGTCTTCAAATCTATATATTTGATAGTCAAACTGCAGTAAAATGAGTTGCCATGTGGACTGACTGTCATCTGAAAATAAGTAAATTGCTGTAAATCCCCAGCTTGAAGTAAAGACTTTTCATGTTTTTCTCATAATCAGTATTCTGCAATAATCTGAAAGTATTTATGGTTTCCATCTGATTTCCACAAGACATTAATAGTTGTGCTGACATTAATTCTCTTCTACTTTTGGAAATATGACTAGTCTAGACAGCAGTTTAACAGAATTTCTTTTTCTTAGATGTTGCTGTGTGTGGTTCACAAACCAGAATTTCCTGCTCATATACTTATGATGTATTGTGAGTGCATGCAAAACTGTTATGTGGCTCATAACTCGACTCAATTGAGTTTCGAACTTCAAGGTCTTTAAGCCCAGTTGGTCAACAGATCAGGTGGTGTATAGCCACTACACCTGAAAGACCAACAGTGTCAGTTGACAGGTAAATGCTACTCTGGGGCGCCACACTAGGGCTCCTGTGAATCTCTGCAGTGTAGCTCCTAAGCTATGGGGATGGAGAGACAGAAGCAGGCAAGCTTACTGACTCTGTGCCATCAATACATCAGTGGCTTAGCCACCAGATTAATGGCCTCCGTGTGGTCTGGGCCACAAAACTACTCAGTTTTGAGGTCTGGGTTTAGTGCAGCTGTACATTAAAGTGGGGTAAAGAGAGATGAGAAGAGGGGGAGGACTTAGGTGCCAGGATGAGCACACAGGTATTCTGTTTGGGTTTGGCCAGCAGGGCAGAGTCATGGGACAGCCAAACTTTACAGAAAGATGGATACATGCCCCTAAGTGGTGTAACATTTCCCTTGCCTTGTAACCTTCCAGTTTTGACTAAAAAAGAATGTTTGAGTACCATATGCATTGTTATTACTAAGGAAGTATTTTTTTATATATTTGATATTGATTTATAAACACTTCATAACATGCAGTTATTTGACAGCCTTGTGAGACCCTTGCTTTTCTTCCTGTGTAGTGCACAGCATATGCATTGCTTCTGTTTCCCAGTTTTTATTTGTCTTAACAAATCATACCCTAAGGTTTTTCCATTTTACGATGCATTGATTACGGTTGGATTTTAGAACTTCGGCAATGTATTACCTGGATCTGTGATGGGTCATAGGGATAATGCTGATAGATGCTTTCCTCAAGGCATTCTAGTTTGTATGAATTGTGTAACACAAAATGTGATGTGGCGTCCTCAGTGCATTGGAAAGTCCGTTTCACCCATCTGTAACTACTACCGAGGCTTCATTTTAAAAAAAAAAATCATCCACCAGTTTCCTGGGACTACAATTTTTATTTGAAACTGTGGGACCTCAGGGTTTTTTTCTCTTGTGTCAAGAGAGAATAGCCATCTCTTCCTGAAGTTCATGGCTCTGGTTGTCCATCCATGTTTTGCCTAATTGCTGTGTGCTGGAGTCCAAGGTTAGAACTGGGAGCTGTAAATCCCTCAGTCTTATGCAGACAATGTTTTCTCCAGATGTAGAAGAAAAGATTTCATCCTTTTGTAATTAAGCGGTGCAGCCCAGGGTGTAATGCGGTTTTTATTAGTGGTTCTGGAAAAGATCATTTTGCACCTTGTTTTCTCATTATGGCTTTTATTCTTGAATACAAAAGATGGATAAAATGATGGGATGAAAACGAAAGAAGCAGCAGAGAATAGAATCCCCTGTTTAAATTATTATATGGAAATTACAAGGTAGTGATGTAAGCGGTAGCTCTATGGGTGTGTGGGGGTGCAGACACAAAAGGAGACAAAGGCATAGTTTTGAAACTCAACACCTCAGATGAAAGATGCCAGAAAAAAAGTTTGTATTATTATTTTTTTTTTAAATCCCAGGAATTTTCCCAAACGTTATCTCTCCCATGGGTGCCATCTTCTACACCTGTGTTCTACTTTAAACTTACTTCTGAAATAAGAGAGAAGGGTGGGTAGTGAGTCAGGAAAAGTGATAGTAAGTGAAAGACAGCTTTAAGAGTTGGGGACAAGAATGCTCTTTAGCTTCTCAAGGGCACTGATATTTTATGGCCCTCACATTCCTCCATGACACACTGATGCCCAGAATAGACAGAGAGATAGAGAGAGTGAGAGGAAAAAAAAAGTTTAACTACCATGCCTTCTAAACCCCACCCCGGCATATCATCTCTCTTGCCTATTCACCTTCACCTCACCCTGCTTTGTTTATGTGGCAAACCTCTGGGTCACCCTCACACTTTTCTGCTACTTGGCAAAGCTAATGAAAGCAAGGGATTCAAGTGCAGGCTTTTGTTCAGCATAAGTACTTTCACACGTTTGTGTTTTATCTTTTTTTTTTTCAGTCTTCACATGGCTTTACAGAGCGTTCTTTCCTCTGAGATGTCGGCGACAGCAGAGGAAGTCCTCATAGCCACTGAACTCTTAAACTCACAGATAATATACTATCATCCTTCACTGCCAGCCCCACAACTTTTTTTTTAATAATTTCACCACAGTCAACAGTACCTGTAAAATTAAGGCCTGCTGAATAATTCAAACTCTGATTCTTCCTTCAGATGGCCTATCTCTGTCACAAGATAGGAATTTACTTAATTTAGGCTTGTTAGGTTGGAATAGTCATGTTAAAATAATTTGAACCATAAGGACTGTCTGTGTAGCTACTGTTAAAACGAGAACTCCGGGAGCCGTTAAAGTTTGGACATGAAATTGTGAGATCTGGAATGCAAATGATTATTCAAATGATCAGTGTATTAATTTGCATGCTGAAAGCATGAGGGAGAGAGAGAGCATCTTAATAAGTTATGTAAAGCAAAGTATTTTATTATTTGTTGATGTTTCAGGAGTGAGGGCATATTAATTTTGCAGTTGTAAGTCCCAGTGTGACCTAAATCTCTCGCTTTCGCTCTCACTTTCTCTCTTCCTCGCTCCTTCACGTACACACAAGCACATACACACACTGTTGTCATTATCATAATAATCACACACTCTTTTCTAACAAATTTACTCCCTACTCTATATATCAGAAAGCCTCCCTATTCTTCATAGACCCATCAAATAGACCTAGCCAACATGACGTCACCCGTTGGTTTGCGAAGCCTCGGTGTTATTTTGACTGCGGCCATGTTGGGGGGTTTTTTGGAGCCAAAAGTGAACATATTTGTACAAGAGGGTGAAGTGCTACATTATGAGACAATGCTAAACCTACAAATTTGTGCTATACAACAACTACTAGATGCTAGGGGAAAATGTGCATGGTGAGCTAGGTGAAATCTGTGTGTTGCAACGCACAGTGCTGCACCGAAAAAGCTCCTTGTGACTGCTTTGGTTGTTAGCAGATTGCTGCTGTCATCAGTAATTTGCATGGAAGATGCAGACTTGCTTGCAAACACTCGCTATCTACTCGGCAACTAGTTTTGAAACTGTAAAATAGTTAAAAACCAGTGAGAATTTGGTGAGTATTTGGAAGTAAGTTGTTATCATCCATGCATAGTATGAGCAACTGCAGTAATTTCTTAGCAACCAAAGCAATCTCAAGGATATTTTTTGTGCAGCACCATATATACCCTTTGCAACCCAGTTTTACTTAGTGACTACGAGCAATCTCCTGCAACCACTTGCCAACCAGTTGAGAATGACACATTTTTCCCTAGCAACCTGTTGTTACCAGGGGATTGTCAACTAACCTCTGGGCCCGTGTGACTGAGGCCAAAGTAACCAACTAATCACTATAGAGTTTCACTGTTTGTGCACTAAAGCACACAGCAAGCCATATTATTGGTCAGATAATCGAATTAAAACTGCTCCAGATGTCACTGACAGCACTTGCGTGGTGGAACTTCCATCACTGAGACTGAGAAAATAAATGGCAACTATGATCATAAGTGGCCACACCCCTAACTTTCAGCACTAATCAAATGAAAGGGTTTAAAAACCAAATGCCTCGATAGAATTGAAATGAAGTTAGCTATCGGGACACAGAAACCCAATAACCACACACACTGTGCTGTGTACGTGGCTATTTCTGGTCTGTTTTAACATGGGATTTTTAAGGGGTTGACTCACTTTTGGATCATTTTTGAGAAACTGCTTTTTTTTTTGGGGGCACACCTCTTTTTTTCTTTTTTTTTTTAAATGGGAGATAAAATGTCAAAGCATCTGGAGTTGTGTTAAATGGACTTAAACCACAGAATTATACTTTAAGCAGTTCAACCTTGTTGAGTGAGGAGCTAAATAATGACAAACCCATCAGAACATGAGATTCTGATGAGTTAAATAAAAATAAAAAAATAAAAAAATCTGAGATTTCTGAACCTGCTGTTTGTACGGTACTTTCTTACGGTCTTCTCTTACACATCGAATAGAGCTTATCATTCAATTTTCCTCCATTTGCAACCTTTTCTCCTCATTCGTGGGCTCAATGTCTAGTCTGTGCTGTCATTACCGACTAGTTGGGTGAAAGGACAGAATCATTTGGTAATAGACTTCATGATATTTAGGATTATCTTTGATCTTAGGGGATTTTTGAATTTCTTTGAGTCATCACATTAGATTATAAGTGTGTGAGTGAGGAGCCTGTGAGGATGTATTTTGTAAAAGGAGACCAGAGACTAAAATGTCTGCATGATATGAAATGGAAAAAGCATGTGTGTTGTGAATTCAGTTCAAATAATTTATCACTGAAGGAATGAGTGGCTTATAGCAGAATACTAACCATTTGTGGTGCATGTTGTTAAGAGAGATCAGTCTTTACATCTGGAAGGGAGGTTAGGGCTTTTTAAATGAGAGAGCCAGCATTGGAGTATTCCCAGTATTCAACTTAACTTTTAAATCATTAAACATGATGAAGCCATCTCCACAAAGTCAGAGGTTTATATACGAAAATCAAACACCATCTGCCATCTCTGATCAGAAGCAACAGCCATCAGGCCAGGGTTACCAAGGCAGAACAGGAAAAGCCATTAACTGCCAATCACTGCATCGATCGACAAGCCAGTCCACCACTACCCCCCCACACACCACCCCCTCACGCGCACCCTCGCCTGCCCCTACCCACAGACACACACGCATATGGTTCATCAGCTTTTTACTGTACAGTGGACACACGCACGGGCATAGTTTTGCTCAAACCTTGAACTTTTTGTGCACTACATGATGGTAACATTTGGTCCAGTTTGTCTCTTCTCTGCTTTAGACCGCATTATCTTTCTAATGATCTCAAGTCTAGATTGCAGGATCAACATTCTGTTCAGTTTAGATAAAGGCAGTCTGACTATTTCTTTTTTTTTTTTTTTGTATCAGATCGGTAAATCCAATGTGTTACGAGAAGGACAGTGGAGATGCTGTTCAAAAGATATTTCTTTCTAGTCTGTAATCTCCTCATTACTAAAATGCATCTCAGTAAAGTCCATTGCCCTGTCAAAGTGAGAGTGGACGCTCCATTCTGCTCGACCTACCTCCACATTTTTTGGAGACAACCGATAAAAAAGGGAACTAATAGAGTCAGTGAAGGGCAAAAAGGAAAGAAGATTGATTTTTCTTTTTCCCTCCTTCCATTTTTAATGGTGTCGCTAGAACTAAGGGTCATTAGAAAAATATTTACCTACTTCCCAATTTAATGGAGATACTGTATATCAGAGTAATCTGGATCAGGGGTCAAGGCTGGGGGGAGCAATTAAAGCAGAAAGATCCAGAAGCTTAGGGCATGTTGTGTGAGTGTAAAGGGCACAAACAGACAGGTTAGCTAAAAGGAAGCCAAAGGCAGCACATATTGAACATGGTTGTATTAATTTATTGAGTTTTGTTACTGATGAATTAGCGATGCGTTAGTTGGGGACACAACTGCATCCACACAGCACAAAATCCACACACGCTCTTTTCATGGTTTGGCCCATACGACTCATTCAAACATAACAGTTACAAACATGTAATAAGTGATCTATTTGCTACATGGTGCATTAGTCTTTTATTCATAGTAAATTTGCCATTTTTTCTTTTACCCAGTCTGGCTGGTTCAACCTTCTCTGGGCCACACAATAGCCAGAGACAGAACAGATATGATGGATGTGGCCTGGGGCCTATATGCTCGCTCTGCGTCTGCGGTGGCCTCATCTACACATCAGCCACAGGGGGAGGGAGAGAACGCAGTAGGGAGGGAAGGAGGGCAGAGATACAAACCAGACCAGCCATTTTCCTCGTTCCGCTCATAAATATTTGTGTGGCTGATTTATAAACAGTGGAGCAAGAGAAGAGATCAAAGTGAACTGTAATGCTTATATATAAAACCGGGGGCTTTTTTTCATGACACTGTTCTACACACCATGCTCATACCTATTAAAGACAAAGCCATATATCAAAAAGTATATTGGCAAGAGTACTGAATGGCCAGTCACACTCTAGGGCTCAGGCTTCTCCTAGTTGAGACTCTAGTTGTTATAGCATCACCCTGCAAAACACCAGTGAATAGACTTCAGTGTGTGTCGTAGCTAAAATTCAACCTGATCCCAAACTGTATAAACTCTCTTGAAGTTAGTGACCTCTTAGATGGAGTTTAAATGGCTCCAGTAATGCTGGGAAGCCATAAATAAAAGTCATAGCAATTCTAAAGACTCACACTGTCTTGGTGATCATAAATAGCCTTCATTGGCTACATGTGCTGATTCAGGCAACCAGCTGGTTAGAAGCAACACAAAGCCAAGTCTCCTGTTAGGGAGAGAGGACGGATTGGGGTGGGGCTGGGGCCCATATGTATACATTTGGTATATACAGTGTGTATCTGTTTGCTGGGTTAGACTACAGACTTTGCATAACTTCTTGTGCTCAAATGCTAGCAGAGACAGATACCCCCCATCCACCATACCCCCCACCCCCACTGTGCAATCGTATGTCTCCCGCCCTACAATAGTACCCACCCCCACCATTCATTCTTGGCCTAGTGCAAATGTGAAGGGCAAGAGGTGCTCTCTTCTGCCACAAGCCTTCTCCCTGATTAATAACTCTTGTAGCTGGCAGATGCAGAGGAGCACCATGTAGATGGCTGCTCTGTGACCTCTGTGGGAGGGAGAATACTATGGGTAATAGGATAGAATAGACGGTCCCCCTCCTGCCCCCCCGCATTTGTTCACCAACAGGGAAAGATGTGCTCAATGTGGCGAATCTTGGAGATAGTTGTTGTCATGTAGCCCGTCTCTCTGACAGTATGTCTGCATGTCTTTGGCAACACAGTAGCACTTTACACAGTACTTGCATAAAACACTGTTTCAGGTATCCATGTGTTCTCTTTTTTAAAGACTCCTTGAACATTTTTATACTTGGTGTGTGTATTATGTAACAGTGTTTTGTGGAAGCTTTTTTTTCTCCGTGTCTATAGCACTTCGGTGAAGTCACCTGGAAACTATATGATGGTGATCTTTTCCCACCCAGTGCTGCTATCTTTAACAGCAGCTAGATAAAGAATACTTTTTCCTGTTCATCTGCCTAAATTCTGTATATACTCGATTCTGATCAGGTAAGCACTGGAGGAGGCCTGTAGAGAGAGTATAGTACAGAATGCTTTACCCCTGGTGTGTCTGAGTTTCTGTGTGGGGAGTTCAAAGTCCTGCTGAACATCAGATCAGAAGGCTGATGCTGAGTGAGGCTGACTAGCTACAGCCTGTGGTCTGGGAAGGGTTACTGAATTATTACTGATGGTTTCAGGGGTAACTGTCCGACCACAGGACTGGGGAATATTAATCATTTATTTGATTGTCCGCATGTGCTGATTAATCAATTTGAGTAGGATCTGCAGGATTAACTACCTTATTATTCCCCTGTAAGAACAGATAAGAGATAAGGCTTTAAAATATCATATTCCATTTATCATTTATTTTTAGATCCCTGCTGATGAGGGTGAAATAAAAACTGGGGTGAGATTAGGCAGAACAGCAACATGGGGAAACTGTTGGGAAGAGGATGAGAGAAGTAAGGGGAGGGAAAAAAAAGATCTGAACTGCAGCGTTGATTATTTTTGAAAATGGGTACGAGACGTGGCTTTGTATTACTTCAAAAACGGCCCAGAAAAAAAGTTGTGCGGTGAGCGAGAGAGCAGAGAGAAAGAGGGGCGGAGAGACAAGAGGAACAGGAAGTTGATGGGAAAGTGATAGCTGTCTCCACCTGGGCTCTAGCCTGAGCTGTGTGGTAAGAGAGAAGGAAAAGCAAGAGAAAGGAGGGAGCTTCTGCAGTTGAAAGTGTGCTCTGATCTAGGTAAGTTTCACTCTCATAGCAAGTATTGTTAACTAAACTGATCCAATAAGGACACTATTCCTGTTTACCCCACTCAATATCTATTCAGCATATAAATTCTCAATCTGCCAACTGTTTAATGTGTTATGTCATGTGGTAATGCCTTTGATTCCAACATGCCTCCGTTTGTAAATACAAGAGGCACTCAAAAGGCTGTGGTTTTCCTTACAAGCATGGCGCCCCCGGCGCTTTGGTTGGGAATGCACTGAGAGGGAGAGGGACTGAAAGAGTAAAGGAAGGAGAGCGAGAGGTGGTTAGAAACTGTACACACTTCCCGTTGCTCTTCTGCCAACCCCTCTCTCCCTGCTGCCTCTGGTTGCACAGGCAGGCAGGCAGAGAGTGAGTGAGAAATGTGAGAGGGAGGAGAATATCCTCTCTACTGGCTGCACACAGCACCATAATTATGCACTTTTCAGCAGGTTTTACCTTTAACACTTTCCTCCCGGGGTTGAGATTAGTGCGCACCATGCTTGATTTACTGCACAATTACTGAACAAGAGCTCTGTCTAATCAATAAACAGGAAGGGGAAAAGTGGTAGGCTTTGAAGTATAGTTTGAGATTTTTTGCACGATTGAGCAGTGTATATGGTGTGGAAAGTAAGGACGCCTTGGCGGCAATGCCAGGCTGTGAAATATCCGTTATATCAGCCATGCCTCTTTGCTTTACCCACTCTGCAAGTGTCTTTGCAGTGCTCAGCTACTGCAGTGGGAAACAACTTTTATGGCACAGGAGGTCAGCAACAAATTGTGCTAGTATAATAAGAATGCGCCTCCAGAACAATATATCAAAATCAAGTCGTCTCATGTATGAACGAGTTTCATTTTATACCCGATGTGCACAAGTTGCATGAGAAAGGAGATCTTGTGTGGTATCTGGCAATGCCCAGTATTAGATGTCTGTGAATGGGCAGCCAGCTCAGTGACCTCCATGATGACACTTGCTAATGGCACACGAAGTTATTTTGGGAAGCTCCAAAGACCGTTCATCATCAAGTCTTTCTGGGGCTTATAAAGCTTTTTTGCCAGCATGGCCAAAGCAATAGGGCTCTTCCAATTAGTCTGGTCTTTGTTTGATTTTCGGTGATGACAACTATATCTCTGCTGTAATTATGCTGTGCTGAAAATGATGAAAGTTTAGGTTATTGATCCTCAATTGATCCCCCTGATCGATGAGCACTTTTGTTTCTTTTTCATGGAAAATTGAGTTATTTTTCTCCCCCCCTCTCCCCTTTGGCTAACGAGCGGCAATAACAGTGACCCTGTTAAGAAGTGCGTCTTAGCAAGGCCACAGGAAGTACAGATGGCGTTGGCTGTGTCCTTGAGGTTGGGGTGTGGGGCAACCGTATTAAGCGCCACTTTGTTTAATATTTTTCTACTTAAAAAAGGTAACAGTTAAAGCACTGATTACTGAACAATGAAGAGGAAAGTTAAAAGGATGTATGTGGTGACTCTGTCAAACGTGTTTTAGAAGTGCAACTGAGAAAGTAAATATCCCATATTATGGAAGTGATGATATTGCCGGCACCGTTTAGTGTTAAGCTTTCGAGTGTCTACACGCAAAAAAAAAAGTGAAATGTCAGGCTTTCTCTCATTAAAGTTTCAGCTTTTAGTTGGCAGGTGAAACTGGTGGGTGTTTGGTGTATGAATTGCTTGAAGAACACTCAACAGCAGTTTCACCGCAACAAGGTACTTCATGTTCCATGCAAATAGGCCCACATATAGAGCTATTCTGTATATTCACCTCCACTCAACCCCACTCATTAATTTTCATTTTAAGACGAGGACCTCTCAAAAGCCACATTGCTCCTTTTGTTAGTGCAGTGCTACTAATAAAGATAGCTGCATAAGACTGGGTTAAATATTGACACGGGCTGAGCACATCATCACTGTTCTTAATTAGCTGGCGTCTCTGCTGAGCTTGTGTGAGGGCAGTGCATGAACAACCAAACATTTCCCCTTACGAGTTCTCAAACACCCTCTTTCCAAAACACATTTTCTATGAATTTTACATTAAAAAGGATACAGAGAAGCCAGATATATACGCTGTTACAGCTATCACAGCCTTATTGCGTAGCCTGAAGCTGCAACCAATTATGTGTTAATGAAATATTTACACTACCAAACTGAGAACGCCAGGGGTGAAAGCTAGATAATACAAGCCTGAGGAGACTTGATTCTGTGTCTCGTCTCTCCCATTACGTCAGTGCAAAGGTGCTAAAGGAGATCGACTAATGACAATAGACTCGGGAAGAAGAATGTCGGCACACCTGCAATTTGGCGAGCATGGCCCTTGGTCACCCGTAATGCTGTGAGGATGTTTAAAGCTCTTTTTCTGAGTCACAGTGGCCGACAAGTGGGAAAAAGGATACATCACTAACACTGACACCAGATGATGGCCATGTTTAATTTCACCGCCGGAGGTCTTTATTTCTGCTGGATACTCCCTCACCAGATCTGCATACGCTGCAGAGCGTGATGTTTGTTCTGGAAGACTAATTGTATTTGGTACAATCCCATCCTGCTTCTCGCCGTTTCCTTCATGTACTCATATCGGGTTCATTCTCCAAACTCTTTCATCCTTCATCTCCATCTAACAAGCTTTCTGCCTCTCGTGTTCAGAGCTGCTCCTCAAGGCCACGCTGCCATTGTCTGGCTGTCAAGTGACAAATGAGTAGCAAGGAGGTGTTGGAGACTTTTGTCAGCTGGATGAGTGCAGCCCTGCCTCTGCCTTTATGTACTAACACACCAGTGACCTAGAGTACAGCAGAGTCCAGATCTACTGTAGTCAGTCATCTTGTTCTCATCTAGTATTCACACTCGCTTCCATTAATAGGCCTGTATAGCTCTCCTCAGACAACCTGAGCAGCACCTTTCATAAATTCCTGAGATATCCCTCTAAATCACATGGAACTGGTTCTATAGAAGTACAAGGGGATTCTGTTTGATTGATGGCTTTACTTGTCTGTAGCCTAGCTTCATGAGGTACTCCTGTGGTTTGCATTGCAAACATTCACAGGAAGCACTTGAAAAAGCTGTATACGCACAGGGGTCCAACACTTGTGTAAAGCTAGATAGAAGTCTTTCATGTTGGCCCATTTCCTTAGCCAAAAGATAGGGAGTGGTTTTTAGTTTAATATTAGTGGCCTCAAGATGCCGTTATTACTGCTTGCGAAGAAAACTCAAAGACTGGGGTGGGGCATTAAGAAGTTGTTGCTTTGGGTGCCGAAAGCAGGTGTGTTTCTTGTTATTCAAAATACCTGCCTGTTTTCTGTCTCTCATATGAAAATCACATCGTAGCCTTTTCGGGCTGTTTTAGAGATGAGCATGTTCAGGTTTTGTCTTATCTTTTGTCTCACGGGCACCTGTCACAGTCAAAAGACTGACATCAACACAAAGCTATTTCTCTTCCACCCTCATGTCCTGAGTCTTTATTGTAAGAAGAGTAACACTTTATGCAGTTAAACACAAAATCTGAATATTGCAGCCTGCTGTGTGCCTCCTGTTTTGCTTAAATGAAAATCAAAAACATGTTCTTCCGCAGCCCTGTACAAGTAATTATTCTCACCGCTGTCCAAAATGGAGGGTTGTTATGTTGACACAGTACTCTGGGTAATGGAGAGAAGGGCCGGGGCAGGTCCTGATTTGCCCCATTCAGCTTCCAGATGGTACCTTGCCAGTACACATGTCATCAAGTGGCTGTAACAGTTGTTTGGGTACCCCCGTAGCTCCACCCTTCTCTCGCCTCCTGCAGGCAGACTTATTGTACTGCAATTTTGGCAAGCTCCTCCCAGCATGGCTTTCATAAAAGCACCAGGAGGTTAAGCTGTTAATTAGCTACTGAAAGAGGAGGCCAACAGCTTGCTGTTAATTTGCTTTACTCTTTTTTTTTTTTTTTTTTTTTTTTTTTTTTTTTTTTTTTTTTTTTTTTTTTTTTTTTTTTTTTTTTTTTTTTTTTTTTTTTTTTTTTTTTTTTTTTTTTTTTTTTTTTTTTTTTTTTTTCTCTTCTTTTTCTCTCTTTTTTTTTTTTTTTCTGGGCTTTTTTTTTTTTCTTTTTTTTTTTTTTTTTTTTTTTTTTTTCTTATTTGAGGATTGACATCATTTCCTGCCTGTTTTGGAGTCATTGCTGTGTGTCACAAAAGCAGGACCCAGCTCATTAAGAGGGGGAGAAATGTGTTTATCTGCCTATGATTAGAAGTGCATATTATGTATGTATAGCCATGCTTATCCAAATGTTCTTAATGAGAGAGACCCTGGACGCCAGAGTGGGGCTCCTGTGGGCATAGGCCCAGGCTCGTTATCACCGCACAGGGCATTGATCTCTCTACTGCCTGCTTGCTTATCCTCCCCCTCCCCCTTTTTCAAAGACAGTGAGTCGCACATGAATTATGTGGACACATTGATCAGCTGATTGAGAGCTATTGTTTAGAGCCCTGGGTCATTATTGAAGGAGGGATTACCCGACTCTTGTTTTGTGTGTGCATGTGGGAGAGTGTATTACTCAGCTCCTTGTCACAGCACATACTCCCCTTGGCTCACCTTAGATTTGCAATGGCTGCACAAAAGTGCACACACTCTTACACACAGAGCACATACAGCAGCCTACATAATCAACATGGCCCAAATGACTGCCTGCATTGATTGCCTTCCCTCTGCAATTATGTTCCCATTGTTTACTTTCTAGCATCTTACTCATTCAAATGGAATTCAATAATTATTGCTTTATTTAATGTTAAAGTAAGTAAGAGTGGTGGGTGTGGAACACCAGTAGCTGCATTGTCTTTAAGTGTCTCCGTGACCCCTCCCAAGCTACTTTGTTTTATAGGCCCATGTTAAGTCATCCTCTCCAAGGACACCTACAGTGATCCATCTTTGCTTTGCTGCCCCCACTTACGACACAGAGGTCCGTTTTGTTTCTCCCTTCCCTCCCAGAGACAAATATGCAGCCTGGTTTTATTCACCGGTAGTGATGGATCATTTCTACAGCAAGACAGTAGAGGAAGCAACTTAGCACATTATGGGCTTTGAGACAGAGGGACAGGATGCAGAGGAGGGTTGGCAGGTATCAAAGAGTGAAGGAAAAGAAAGGACGAGGGTGGAGATGAGGTTCAGGAAGCAGTAGGTATGCAGTTTGGCCTGGAATATACAGTCCCCTTAAGCCACAACTCTTAGGCATGTTGCAACTTGCAGTGGCTAATTCAAAGCAGCCACCACACTTGGCACCCAGTGGGGCCTGTGGTTGGAGCTGTTGTTCGTGCTGCTTGCAGTCGGGGAATCACAGGCCAAACTACGAGCACTCGCTGACTCCGGTCACAGTCACTCTCCTATTCTTTGCTGAATAACCTGCTTATATTCTAGGGGAATCCCAGAGTGCAGATTCACAAAGTTCCCAACAAATCTGCACATGTACAAGTATACTTTGGCCTGAGGGAAAAAAGGGTCATTTATTTGGAATCTTTAAACTTAATCCCAATCATTTACATAATCTGTTTTAAATTGAAGTTAAACTTTAAGATTCAGATGTCCATTTTGGCCAACTGCTTTTTTAACTAGTATTTACACATGGAGATGACCTGGAAATATCTACAGCTACAAAAAACTGCTTTGTATGTACACATTCTGACATGAAGCGGCATTTTGTCATTCCCAGGACTTTGATATTATGAAGCCCAAATGTTCAGCGATTTAATATTGTCAGCCTGCATTCATAAAAATGCAGGCGACAGTCTCCATTTTTCTGCCATTTAAGCATTTCCAAGAGTTGCGGTTCAAGGTGACATTTATAAACATTGTTTGACGTTTTAATATTGCCAGCTAGAGTTTATGTACATTGTTGTAAACACCATTTTAAAACTGATTGCACCGGCAATGCTAAAACATTGAATGGCGGAGAAAGCGACATGAGTATTGACCTAATCGGCTTATGCACTTGACATCCATATTGAAACTTTATGTTTATTTTTCTTCTTCCTCTTCTTTTTCCTGTCTGCATTAGGCATACCAGATGCTATACTTAAAAGAAAAAAAATACACTTTTTTAATTGTGGTCACAAAGCTTTACTTGGTCTGTTTGGACATGACAATCCTACCTTCAGCCCCAGAGCAGTTTTGAGTCCAGCAAAGTGTTTGTGCTGCTGTGCAACACTTTTTCTCACTAAGAGCGGATTCTTTGGTTGTCAAAAAACGGGAAACTAGTTGAAGATTAGGCACAGGTCATCAAGTTGCCTCGATGAAGAAAAGATAGCACAAGATGATTTTATCATCCCTTTGCCTTTAGTTGCTTTTTCAACCCAACCGGCACATTTCATTGTCTCCATTCAGAATGTAATACAGTTAATTCACTGATGGGAATTTTTGCTATGATTTTACTGTATTTGAATAACAAAAAAAGCCCCCCAAAAATAAAAAATACCCCAATAACAACAAATGTCCTGCCTGGGCTTATTGTAATACTTCTGTAATAAGACAAAACCGAACCTCTACTTCTGTGATTTAAAGGACATAATCTTATCATAGATCTGCTCTGTTGGAGTGCTGTGCACTGCATTGCTTCAGGTGTGAATTGCAGTTTAAACCATGAAGCACGCACGCACACACTCATGCATACACACACACACACACAGACAAGAGCTTTTAGTACAGAGAATCGGGGAGACAATTACAAAGCAATATCCTAGCAGATACTCACCAGCTCTCTCACAGAGGGAATTTGGCAGCTCTCTTAGAATTGATAGCTATTTAGCTCACAGATAGTCATCTGTTTTAATGCATTAATTTTGTATTAACAGCACTGCCAAATTTAATGTTGGAAATTAGGGTATGATCATAATGGTATATGGCTGTGTGTGTGTGCGTTTGTGTGTGCGTATTTGCGTGTTTGTATGCGTACATTTTTGATTCTCTTTTTGTCTATACTTTTGTATGTGTTGTTACGTGTACATGTGGTATTATACGGCTCCTTTGGGAGCCATTCTTTGGAATTACCGGCTTTCTGTCTCCCTTCCACCCTTCCAGTAATGCCCACCTCCATCTTATGCTAGCTGGACTCTCTCTGCAACCACACTGTTTTGTGTTAAAGGTCCACTTTTACTTTGCATTTAAGTGGATGGAAATGCAGATGTATGCAGTGCTCTGGGTGGGTGGTGAAACTGATACAGGCATGCGTTGCCCACTCAGAGGGCAAGGTGCACTGTAGAGTTGTGAGAGAGAGGATGGGGTGGTGCTCACACCGCCCCTGTCCCTCTTTACCTGAAAAAGCACCGAGCACTGCTTCAGCCTCCACAGCAAGAGGTAAGGTGCTCCATCGAAGAGAGAGGCTTAAAAAAAACTATGACTGCATTTCATTTTTTTTTACTGTAACAACTGCTACTGTACAATGTGAAGCTTTAGAAAGCTCGTTTATTTAGGTATGTTATTAGTCGCAGTTTTGTAGCACTTTTAAACACAATTAAAGGCGATCAAAGTCTCCCAGTCACTGCTGCAATATTTTTAATATGTTATTATATAGGCGGCCACAAACATTTGCCCAGCTGAATCTCCTATATAACTGCTGTAAATTCCTAGACAGTTCAGTGGTATTGAATCCATGCCACTGACCCAGCCAGATCCCCCCCATTATGCTCCACAGCTCCCCTGTAGTTGGGGCCTTGATAGGGCAGTTAGAAACCTAAGAGCCAGGCAGACCAACTCCTCCCAGCCCAACATGACTTTTTCATTAAGCTGCCAAATTCCTGCACTCCAGTTGGAGGTGATTTATCAACTGGGGGCTTCATTGCAGGTTCATAGGAAACAGACATAGGCCCTGTCTCATGCATTATTATGTTTCACGTTGAAAGCATATATGCATGTGTGCACACAATTGAAGAAGAAGCTGGCC
>VOQK01018403.1:2283-35289 GCA_015052645.1 Benitochromis conjunctus
TTTATCCATGGAATAAAAAAAAAAAAAGAAAAAAAATCCCTCTTTGTTCGGGATGATGGCTTCCCTTCAGTCTCAACATGTGTCCAGCCCAGTGAGGTTTAAATCTGCCCACCTGTCCACACACTAATCCTCCCAGCCTTATTACAAAACTGTGCAATTAATTAAAGGCTCAATCGCCGGGATTAGTAACCTACATTCAACCTGATACTCATATCAGTATCTACAGAAATGATGTTTGCAGGGATTTAGGGAGGGAGAAAACGTCGAATTCAAATGTCTCAAATAACATAAAATCCACAAAATGAGTGTGAACAAAAACAAACCAGAGGTGGGTTTCATGCAGCAGCACTGCTGTTCTCGTTTACAGTGGCATTACAGAGATTAAGATTATCTGTGCTGTATGTTTACAGCATAATGAAGCAGGTCTGATATAATGACCATCAAATCTGGATTAGGTCATTCACAGCAGAGGAGGGAATTTATTCCGGTGATTATTGTGAGCGGGCTGAGCTGCACAACAATCCCAGGCCAGGCTGACGTATGCCTGAACACCACACACACACACACACACACACACACACACACACCTTATTGGCTTTGTAAATAGATTGTTAGATTTTCTCAGGAGTGATGGAGAAAATTCCCACCTTGGATTTCTTCCTGTTTAACTCGTTCACATGTAGAAAATCACACACACAGAAGAGGCAAGGCGTGTGCGTTTGTGTGTGTGTGTGTGTGTGCAGTGCCGTTACAAAAGCAGGTTATGGCGGCACAGAAATGACACGGTGCAACAGATGATGGGCATTATCCCATCAACCTGCTGTTTCTGTACACACTCTGTCCCCTCTGTGTTCTCTTTGAAAGGACAGCAGGAGTGTGTGTTTGTGCGTGCGTGTGTGTGTGTGTGTGTGTGAGTGAGAGAGACATGGATGAAGGGAGGGAGTCCTTTCACACACACATTTTCATGCACACAGACACACACACAGACAGACACACACTCTGCACCTGTCACAAACAGCCTGTCAGAGGAGAAGAAAAGAAAGTTCAGCCATGAGGAAGAACTGAGGGAAAAGGGGTGTTTGTTTGAGCCGATCTGGGGGTTTTAAGGCCATAACTGACTGCATGTGTTGCCAACATTAAAAAGGTTTTTGAATTCATAATTCAGTAGGTGTGGGCAATCAATCAGATGTGATTTTCAGTTAAAGCAACATTTCATTGGCTTCCAGGAATGATCAAAAGAGGATAATCGAGATTTTTAAAAAAAGGATAATTCTGTGTTTTTAGTCTAGCACATCCCTTTTCAGTACAGTGGTGACTTTGCTCCCTTAAAAAATGTGTGTTTATTCTGTTTTTTCAGTTAACATCCTCCAAGTGTGAATTAAAAAAAAATCTAAATGGCATGTTTCATATAGAACGTGCTGTTTAAGCCGCTTCAGCCTGCCTGCAGTTATGACACGGCTGCAAGCTGCTTTGCAACCCACCTCACCATTCATGCCAGCTCTTGCTCTTGCCCTTATTACCAAGTGTAAACTACATTTGTTGTATGGAAATTGGAATCTTCTCTTGAATGTAGGGTCTTGATTTATTTACCGAGTTGTTTTTCCACCTAGCTAAAAATAAAGGCTTGAACGTTTTTTTTTAATCCAAAATTTTGGCAACAAAAAATTGCAACAAGCCAGTATTGTTCAGAAACCGCAATGTGTTCTAGTGTCACAATGGCTCCTTTGGCATTGCTGCCTTAAAGTGGTCACTGTTGCACTGTTGAAAAGTCACCGATAACAGTGCTCTTTTATAGAGCTGCAAAATTTGTTGAGTAGATTAAGTCAGTAAAAACCAGTCAGGAAACAGCAATTTGCTTCCTGTTTGGGAGCTTTTTGTTTGGCCTGGTTTATACTTTACTTACTATACTTTATTTTTCTTTTCGTTTAGCTTGCTAGTTATAATCTAAGGCAAAGTTCAAAATTGGTCTTTGGTTGATGATGCACATGGTTGGTAAATTTGTACTACTTTATTTGATGGAAATCTGTGCAACTTCCAGTCTCTTAATCTTGGGTAAAAATACTCCAGTTAACAAAACTGGATAAGTAGTGGGGTGGATGAGGCTCAGATGGTAGTGTGGATTGTCTGCTAATTAGAAGGTAGGTGGTTCGATCCTACCCGTGGTTCTCCCTTCCCTTTGAAACAAGGGGGTTGCTTTGAAATGGCAACTGACGGCTGGTGTTCATAGACTTTGTCTCAATCTTTTAAACAACCATTTTAAAAAGAATGAGATTGCAACTTTATTCCACGCAGTTACAATAATTTAGGTCGTGCTGCCATCTCCAACCACTATTTTCCCAAGTAAGGCCTCATCTTAGATCATATAGCATTGATACTGCCATGTTATTGTCATTATGAAGACGGGAATGTTAAGCATTTGGCAAAAGATTTTGATTTAGGTTTAAAATTTGACCCTTCACACCACGTTAAAAAACAAAAGTGTGTCCCCGGCAATAATCATCAAATTTTACAAGCTGTCCCACTGTTTCCAGGGAGTCCTGAGTGTCATAACCTAACTCCAAAGGACACCTTAAGGGTATCTTAAAGGTGGCCAGTGGCTTGGAAAAACATCAGCATTTGACTCCATGGGAATGGAGAGGGACTAGCATGAGGACGGTTGAATTAAGGATCTTTCACAGCAGGAGGAGCGACAAGGATCCTGACTGATGGACATCCTGGTCTTGATAAAAGAAAAATATCAGTCCAGCATATCAGCAAACACAAGAAGATCTGCATGCGTACGAGTATAAATGTACCTCACCAGAAGGTTAAGTTCACTGCCTGTAAATTGCCCCCCCCCTCCCCCTCCCCTCGCCACTACTACCACCACCACCACTGGACAATAGGCTCAGCAGTGGCCTGGTGATTGCCTCTTTTCAAATGGAAATGCCGGTTGCCTCTCTTCTGCCTGGTTCCCCTAAGCAGTGTACAAATTACAGTTTACAAGGCATGCAGGAATAAAAAAAATAAAAAAAGATGGAGTAGATAGACTGAAAAAGGAAGAAGGTAGGAGGGAGGGTGAGCAAAAGCAGAATATCTTTTCTCCCGCTATGTTTTTTTTCTTTTTTTAATTCGGCAAAGTGACATGTAAATTAGCCTTTAAGTGCTCCACTTGGGGACTGCGATCGTGCCCTAATTGTCACAGTCAATTGTGGCCAACAGTCTCTTCAATCCAGGCAGCTTTTGACAACAAGCACGCTAGGATCAAAAGACGAATCATCGACTCCCCTCCTAACACATACACCAACACACGCACACGTACATACAAAGAGAAATGGTCAGAAGCGAGAGGTGCGAGTGATGGTTTTACTCGGCGAGGACCAAACGTGGAAGGAAGTGTTGAACAACAACAGCAATTTGCTTCCTACGCGAGCTTTTATTCCCCAAAATCCTTTGAGTGTCAAGATAACAAACGCCATGGATGACAATGTTGGAAGGATGGTGCGCCTAAAATGAGCAGTGGAGGTATACAGCGCATCCAGCAGAGCGTGAACTGACTTTCTCCGAGTTCCTACAGGGCCATAAACTTTAGCAGAGGATGAAACAGATCTGTTTGTCTGAGGCAGCCCTGAAAAATAATGCAAACATCTGAAAGCCCAAACGAGGAAACTGGGAACTCTGCGAAATCTTATCGAAGAGGCCAAGGGTTCAAAGCTGACTTCTCTGTAAAGTTCCCCCACAGTTGATGGCAAAAAAAAAAACATTCATTTGCTGCAGTCTGGTTTAAAGTTAGTGATCCTCTGGGAAGACACACATAAACACACTCAAACCAGTTGTAGTCATGTGGTCCTAGGCAATAAATTGACTGAGAGTGAGTTTGGACAGTTGTAGGCGATAACCTGGGAATCAGTTTGTTTTACTGTATTCTGTCATATAATGTGCTTGTTTTAGGCTGTACTTCATCAATAACACCAACACCCTAAGCTCCAGCACTTTGCTATCAGAATATGTGGCTTTTAACTAACACACATCAAACACGTTTTCCAAATAAAGTAATTTTCCTACCTTCCAGACCTTATGGGGTTCAACCATCCAACGTAACAGACTCACTCGCTGTGAAACTAGAAAAAGTGCAACGCAAACTGGTCGCCTTCAAAGAAAAATTGCGCCTCACCACCACGTTTTACTTACACCAATCAGGCATAATATTATGACGACCTGCCTAATATTGTGTTGGTCCAAAACAGCTCTGCCCCATCGAGGCATGGACCCCACTAGACCCATGAAGGTGTGCCTGGGTATCTGTCACTAGGTATTTGAAGGCCAAGTCAACACCCAAACTTGGTTTTGTGCTACTCTAACCATTTCTGAACCGCTTTTGCTTTGTGGCAGAAAACATTATCCTGCTGAAAGAGGCCGCAGCCATCAGGGAATACAATTACCATGAAATGGTATACATGGTCTGCAGCGATGCCTTGGTAGGTGGTACATGTCAAAGTAACATCAGACCAGGCCACATTCTTCCATTGCTCCATGGTCCAGTCCTGATGCTCATGTGCCCATTGTTGGTGCTTTCGGCAGTGGACAGGGGTCAGCATGGGCACCCTGACCGGCCTGTCACTGGTTTACCACTGTTCCTTCCTTGAACCACTTTTGATTGATACTGACCAATGCAGGCTGGCAACACCCACGAGAGCAGTAGTTTTGGAGATGCTCTGACGCATTCTCACAGTTTAGTCCTTGTACAAACTCACTCAAATCCTTACACTTGCCCATTTTCCTGGCTTCTAACACATCAACTTTGATGACAAAATGTTCACTTGCTCCTTAGTATATCCCACCCACCAACAGGTGCCAGGATGAAGAGATTATCAGTGTTAGTCACTTCATCTGTCAGTGTCTGATTGGTGTAGAAGGCAAATGGTGTCCATTTCTGGTTTGCATCACACATGTTGCAGTTTCACCACCACTTTGGCGAGCAGTTTGTGACTCACCTGCATATTCTATGCAAACTACAGGTGACTGTGTCAGAATGCCAATTCCCAAAGCAATCGACAGAAGGTTTTGGGTCCAGCACAATCTACCTCATTTTAATAAGTTTCCCCTAGCAATCGTTTGGGGAATATAGAGGGCCTGAGTCTCTCTCCCTCTGAGTCTTTTTCTGTGAGTTGGCTAAATCACAAATTTCCATTCCTGGAGGCAACACCAGTTCCCAAAAAGTGGCCAACATCCAACCCTGGTTGAGAGGATGGTCAGCTACTGTGCCAATCTGAAGAGAGTACAACGACCCTCCATACAGTTGATGACAGAGCAAACTCATGTCTATGTATAAGCTGTCAACTTGGCCTATTTGATGGAAGCTAAAATGTTATAGCACCTAAAAGTAAGACTTTAAAGAGAATAAAAACTGAATGTTGCTCTAAAAGCCAGAAAATGCCCCACAGACCCTTGAAAATGATAAAAACAGAGCATGTTATTTATTGCTAAAAATGTTCGCCCCCAAAACTCACCCAGTGTTTGGTTTAAAATTGATTGGTTTGATTTCAGCCAAATGTGTTTACTTTTTAAGATGTGTTGCTAACAAGCAGACAGGGGAAAAGCTTTAAAGGCTGATATTATTCCACCCAAGACTCATCCACTTCATACCCAACAAACTTTTAATACAGCAAATCATTTCAGCCTTTTTTATTAATCCTGATATACCCCACCTATTCTTGAAAAAGAGACGATACCAAGGAAAATTTTTTAGCTGCAGTCCCATGTATTTGCATTTCTAGGTGTTGCAATATTACGTGGGATTGCAGGTTTTATTTTTTTCGCGTGTATCCATATGTTTAGAAACTCTTCTCCTCTCTGAGCGGCGCTTCATCGTCTGGCTGAGTGAGAAATCGCCGAGAGCCGGACAAGGTTTCTGCAGATGTAAGTTAGATCTTTTAATTCTATCCGTGCGTCCTGAGAGGATGTAAACTCATATACGGAGGCAGATATTAAGAGCACGCAGATATGCAAATGTCTGTCGAGATTAGAGCTACAACAATTATTCAAATGTTTGATTAATTATTCATCGGAGACGCCGTCAATTATTCATTTTGGTGAGCGATAAGTCGTCTCTCTTTTTTTTCCCCCCTTCATCTCGGAGTGAAAAGTTTTCTTGAGGGATCTATCAGAATCCCAATCAAAACCATTTTATTTGCGAAGTGCAGTAAACGTGCAGGATTTGTTTTGGTGGCAGCAGACAGACGCTACACTTTAAATACTGTCTCTTTGTGCTCGTTCAAACATGCTCGGAGCATTTCTGATAATGGTTTTACAAGAAATAACGGATATATCTCTATTCCTTAGATCTCCATATTTCTATTTTCTCTGTGATCTGCATCTTTCTGTCTATTCTTTATTTTTCCATCTCTGTTTTCTATATCAGTATCTCTGTGTGTCTATTCTCTGTATTTATATTCTCCATATCTCGCTATATTCTTTCTATGTCGATATCTCTTCATTTTCTGTATCTCCTTTTGCTCTGCCTCCACGTAGCTGTTCTCTATTGAAATCAATCTGTTTTCTAATGCTACACTTTGGTGCAATTATCTTAAGCCACCCCTCCTTTCTTTATATTTTGCTAGGAAAATGGAAAACAGATGGGCTGGTTTATTGACATCTGAAAATGTACGTGTAAATGCAGTATATAAGGTAAAAAACAGAGTTTTTGTACAATTCTAAAATACTTGAAAGTTAATATTTGTTATGACCACCTTTATTCTTCAGCACAGTCTGAACTCTCTTAGGCAGCTTTCTCGTCATGTCTTTAAGAACCCATTATCACTCCCAATGCGTAACATACCGATGATTTGTCACATCCCAAGGCATTGAGGTGTTGGCCATGGGAACGCGAAAGGTAACCGTCCACGTTCCTATGATACGCGCCGGATTGTGGATGAAACCCCAATAGAATGACGCTGACGGCGGTAACACATGTTCCAGCCGTGTATTCCAGCCCTAATCCTAATCTTAATCCTAACCCAAATCATAACCTTAATGGTGTTAGTTAGTGTTTTCCAAAGCGATTAAACTAAAATAAATGTACATGTGTAGATTCAGTCCAAATGGTTCTCGTTTCCTCCTGTTTCCGGACGCGTAACGTAGAGACGTGTTCGGTGGCCGAAAGTGTAACATACCGACGATTTGTCAGATAGCGTAATATGTTAAGCTTTGGGAGTGAGAACGTGTCGGTCTTTAAGTAGTCTTCAGGAATAGTTCTCCAGGTTTCTTGAAGGACATTCAAAGCTCTTCTTTGGATGTTTCTGCCTTTTGTTATGTTCTCTGTCAACATGATCCCACACTGCTTCAATAATGTTGAGGTCTGGGGAGGCCGATCCATGACTGATAGTGCTCCACTGTGTGTTTTTCTATCAAGGTATGATTTTATTGCATTGGCAGTGCGTTTGGGATCATTGTCACGATGAAAAATGAAGTTGCTGACAATCAGATGCTTTCCAGATAATATTGCATGGTGGATCAAACCTGATGGTACTTTCTATGTTCATAATTAATTAATTTTGACAAGATCTCCAAAACCACAGGCTGACATGGAGCTCAAACCATGACAGAGTCTCCATCGTGTTTTACAGATGGCTGTAGCCACGCACTGTTGTTCCTCTCTGCTGATCATTGAACATACTGATGATGATTTGAACTCCAAAATGTCAAATTTGGATTCATCACTCCATCAGACCTGTTTCCACTGATTTTCAGTTTAGTGCAATCTGCAGTCTTGTAATTTTCATACCTCAGCCTTTTCTCCCTATCAAGAACGGCTTCTTGACAACCACCCTTCCACAGAGACCATTTCTGATGAGGCGTCAATGAACAGCAGATGGATCACCTGAAGGTCCAGATGTGTCTGTCAGGTCCTGTGTCAGGTTTTTACTGAAATTTTTCCTATTTCCTATTGTTCACCTGCTGCTATTTTAGGCCTGACATGTTTCAGTTTCAAGAAAAAAAAACAAAAGCTTAGACCTTTTTGTTTATAAAATAGCCAAAAAATAACAAAACTCTTCTGTTAACTAATGTAATAACGAATCTTTGTCTAACTATATGCGACCCAATCATGCTTACGTGCATACTTGTCCCTCTAAAGAGCCATTCTGAGCCAAGGAAAACCCCACACATCCCAGTGTAATATTTATATTTCATTTACATAATTGGGCTCTCTGTCTCTACTTTTTGCACTTGTGTAGTGTTCAGGGTCATATTTATGCAGAAATAGAGAACATTTTTCTTGCAATCATATCCCATAATGTTTTCTAGGTTTACATTTACACTGTCTCAGAGAGGATTCGGTTAAGAGCAGCACCAGAAAATATGAGTGATTAGTCTCAGGTCACCACAGAACCACAAAGAACCAAAAGAGATTGTCTCTTTTTTTTAATATTAACTGCGTATTTAAAGGAAAATTTTCCCGCCAATACTTCTAACAACTGTCACTTAGGTGAAGTCCTAATACTCTAAATTAAACAGATATTTTTCTAGTGGGTGTACTGCTTGAGCGTCCGCTTCACCTAGACAGTGTTTAATGTCTTAGCATAACTACAATCACTCTGATTAAAAAAAACAAAAAAAACCCCACAAACATAATGAACTGACAAAACATTTGACTCGAGTAGTAAGACTCAAGTACTGCATTTGCTCGCACAATTATCCAGACTGTGTGAAAAATGGGTGGAATGAGCACGCATTCCCACAGAAGAACTTTTTTCATAGCAATAACACCTGCTTCTCTCCACTGCCTCCATCTGTTTTCGCATTAATGATATTCACAGACGCTATAACAGCTTCATCTGTCCGCTAGCCCCATTCTCTCTCTAAACACAGATGCGCTAATGAGGCGTCCATGCACTCAGTTACAATTCGTCCTCTATGTCCAATGTCCTTCACTGTTATTCGCAGACCCTTCTTTTTCCAATCTCCCAGAGGAAAAGGTCCTGTTTAACCATCATCGACTGAGACAGAGGGTGAAGCAGAGTGGAATAGAGCTGCAAAAGAATAAACGGTCTAAAGAGGGAGCGACCAGACATACCTGAGTTGTCGGAAAACTGCGGGACTTCCCAGTCGACCGCCGTCTCTGCGTTCGTGGCCTGGACCGCAGGCGGCGACCTGCACCTGTCGATGACCGGGGGCTCCGTATCTGGAGACAGACAGAAAGTAAGTGCACAGACAGAGAAAACTTGTTAAAGTCACATTTCTGAACGCCAGTCACTATAAATAGAATAAATCAGGCCGCAAACTCAATAATGTTTAGGTAAAAAGGCATTTATGGCAAACAAAGAGCTGAACAGATGATAAAGTTATGAGGAAAAAAACCTGGCGGGGAGCCGAGTGCAACTTTGTCATCTGACTTTCTCGATGCAGCAGCAGCAAAAAGTGTCAGAGGGCACGAGTTGAACACATGTCTCTAATAAAAAACCCACAACTTTCCACCGACATAATAACATATGGAAATGTTCACAGCTACCATGCTTGGGGTTTTTCCCCCCTGACTGCAGTGATTACTGAGTGGCTGACATGGGACACCCCTCTCAACAGCAAACAGTGTTTGGCACCTGCTGGAGCAGAACTTACTGCTAAGTTAGTCAATTAAAATCTCTGAAAGTGCTTCGGTGAAATGACTGAAACAAGCTGCAGCACACCAGTAAGCACATGAAGTAACAAACTGGTGGGTAAAGTGTCCTAACCAAGAGGTGACTAGTTTAGACCTTAAAACACACTCAGTCTTTTACCACTTGCTTTTAACTACCTCCCACGGTATCAGTATATTTATCTTGAGCCTTTTCCAGCTGTGATGGAGTCACAACTTAGGGATACTCTAATACATATACTATCAGGTCATATGTTAGTACTCCCACTTCATGTTGCCAGCAGTAATTTCCCCCATAGTTGCCAATCATATTCACTTTTTATAGACAACCAATCACACCTACAGTACGGCCAGTTTACAAAAAGGCACTTTTTATGATTTATTTTATTCTGTATAGGACATAAACACTGTGTGACCGAGTTCTCTGCCCCCCCCCCCGCCCTCTATAATCTGCCACAGGCCACATGCATCATCCATTGTTTGGTTTTATGTGGTCCCCAGAAGGATGAGCTCACCGATGACGGTGACTGTAAAGGAGCAGTTGGCCTGGTTTCCAGAGCGGTCCGTAGCAAAGTACGTGATGGTTTCCTTTCCAATGGGGAAAAGCTGTGGAGGACTATAGACTGGCTTCGCCTGGACCACCACCTGGAGGAGTGACAGACAACATTATATGAAGAAGAAGAAGAAGAAGAAGAAGAAGAGACTCAAACTGATTTAAAATTTGATTTACAATTAGTAAATGAACTTTTGTGCAAATTAATTGAAAATTTTACAACACCACCACATAAAGTAAACCACAGAATGTCACATGCCATGTATGCAGTAAATACTGTACTTTGGCTCATGTTTATGCCCTCGTATCATATGTTACAGGTTTATTGTGGGCACAATAAACTTTTGATGCCAAGGGTGGGAAACCATTACCCCATAATCAATGAGCTATTCTGGTGTTAAGTGGCATATAATTGATTGTTTTTTCTCAAATATCTAACCTCCTCTTTAGAGTTGTCCGTGGCATTTGGGGCGTTCCAGCTGACGACGGCTGTGCCGCGGCGCTCAACTGTCCCTGCAACAATGTTGTCGGGGCACTGCAGCCACGGTGTCTCAGTATCTAACAAGACACAGGAAAAAAAATGGTGGAGTAGAAGAAGCAGAAGAGAATCAGATTGGATCAAGAATTGCAGATGTTCTTTCATCATAACCCGCAGACACTGACCTCAACCTGCTCCTCATTATCGCTGATAGAGCAGGCGTGTGATGTCATATTACCCCCAACAGCTTAAAACATAACAAGCCAGTTTGTCATTGCTGATAAGCAATCAAAGAGAGAGTTAGAGAGCACCACTGCTGGTGCTCCACCAACACTAGACCTCACTCTTAGATTGAGTGCGTGCAGTCCAAGTGAAGACAGGAAATAAAAAGCTCCAGATGCACTCTTTCTTGCCTTTTACTCCAGCTCAACATTCACTTCGTCACTCCCAGCACATCAACATGCATCAAGCTCAATTGAAATAGCTGTTAGTTCTTTGTATGCTACATATACTTGGCCAATGAAGCCGATTCTGAGCATGAAATCATGAATAATGTAGTAGTAATCTGATATTGTGACAGATTGAATGTTTTGCACTCTGAGCTTGTATGATCTGTTGTTTATTTGAATATTGTAGCACTCTCCAAACACCTCACAGTGAGAGGTAGATAAAAGTCAATGAGTCTTTGAACAAAACCAGCTTTTGGTTATAAAAGTTAACTAAATTAGTAAAGAAAGTTTCTGGCTGCTGGCCAATTTTTTTGTTCCCTCTACACAATCTGTTTGTACTTTGATTGTTTGGAGGAAAAAAAAGACAAATCCAGGAAAATTATAGCCCTCTCTGAACAAATTAGCTAGAGTTATGTTGGGTTTGAAATCCACGGGTAAAAAGCAGCTCCAGCAGCCTGGGCGACTATCTGTGGAGACAGAGCCATACAGCTACGACTCAAACGCCTGTGCCACTTAGAGGTGGTGTTTGCTAAGATTTAATAATTTATCAAAAATACAACAAACCTCATATCAAGCGTCTGTCAAACATTTGAGAAACCTAGCTTTTAAAAGCTACCTGCACAAAGTTCAACGCTTTCACTTTGATTATAACAGATTATAATGCACAAAACCTTTCATTGTTCCAGCAGGAAACAGCTAGGTACTGTCAGGATGAAGTTTAGCTTTATTTGGAAAAAAATCTTCACCAGTCCACCTGCTTGACTGTCGGAGCCACCGTGACCCTTGGATGAAACATTTTCTTCCTTTGTCTCATTCTCCATACAGCATGTTGTAATAATGAGAAGGCAGCACAGTTCAGCTGAACTCAGTTCAAGCCTGCAGCAAACGAGCTCAGCTTCCAAGAGCTGATTTCTCCCATCGATCGGCGGTGGTCATGCCTGTTGCGTTATGCAACAGAGCTGCTTCCATCTGGACCCGATGACCCATCCACTTAGGCATCCATCTCCGTTAAACACTAACACACATGAGCTCCGATCAGATCCCTTCATCTTTATAACAAGGGAAACATATTTCACTCTGGGTGTCATCAACATGAAGTGAGGGGAGAGAAAGGCCAGAAGCTTTCGTCGAGCACTCTCATCTTTGTAACAACTTTTCTCTTTTTCTTGCGCTCCCCTCGTTATGTGCCGCCCATATTATAGCTCTCCTTCTCGATTCTTTCCAGCTAATTTACATTTTCTTTTTTTTTAAAATATCTTTTTCTTTCCTTCCTCCAGCCCATTTGTGTCTGACAGTATCAGAAAAACTCATCTTCTCTCTGCCATGTCATTATAAAACCCTACAGATGACTCATCTTCCCCTCTCACCTCCCCGTCCGCCTTACCTCTTCTCCTCGTTTTCATCTTTATGGCACCTCTTCCTCTCCTTAATGACACAAGTTCCTTCATTACCAAACTTTCTCCATGAGGAAATGAGGGTATTGAGGACATCTGGGGTGGGGTGGGGGGCAGAGAGCAGTTCTGCACCACCTGTTTCACCTGCAAGGCATCTGGAGTACTGCAGTCTCCGTTATAATGATCTCCAGAGCCCAGTCTGAGCTGAGGGATAGACTCGAAAGCTCGGACATGGTATGGTTTGAGTTAGTGACCCGAAGTCTGCTTTAAAGGGGCGGGGGGGTTAGCACCATTCTCGCCTTTGGAAGAGCAGAGAAAAAATAAGAGAATGGAAAAATCCTCACTCCAATTTTCCTGTTGTTTTCTTTTCTTTTCATATCATCCTCTTTCTCCATTTATTCTATATCTTCACGTTTCACTCTTAACAGCACCTCTATTTCTGAACCGCAAATAAATCCCACACGTTCTTGCCATATAAAATTAACCTTTGACTGCATTTATCACATACAACACGCAGAACCACTAAAAAAAGGTTGGCAGTCAGATGCAGCAGTGATTTCAACTCAAGTTTCTAATAATGCTGTATCTTGTTTTTCACAGGAATGAAATGGTCTTAAACAGAAAATCTTAATCATGAGGTCTCGGGGGTGTTTGTGTATTACTCATTATTGGATGGGGAAAGGCAAAATGCTTTTCTCTTCTTCCCAACTTTATGGCTAAATTAATCACCTGCTAATTTTAGCGTCACGCAAAATGACAAAATGGATCCAAAAAGTTCTGCTACCCTATCTATAAAGCTTATTTCAGCTGCTCCCATATTCAGAAAGGGTCATCACAGCGGATGGCTTTGCATATTTGATTTGGCAAATGTTTATGCCAGATTTCCATCCTGACACAACTGGGAACCATAGCTTATTTAAATCTGGGCAATCTCACCTTCAAGGTCTTCTTTTTGTGTGCCTCTGGACTGCTTCCAGCTTAGCTTCAAGGAATTTCTGTCTTGACAAATTGCACTTCGGCATCTGGAATTTCACCTTTGCAAACTTAGCAACAAGTAACTTCTCTGTCAAACTGCCTGAAATTTCACTGGTTATGATAGCTGGGTCTAGACCTACAATACAATTTCTTCAGGGAAAAACATGCTGTGTCTGTCTGTTGATCTATCTATCTGTCTGTCTGTCTATCTAAAATGCAGGAATTCTTTAACCAGAGAAATAGAAATATATTTGATTCCTTGTGACTTCTCCTTTTTTTCCAAATTGAAGAATCTCTACATTTGACAGCAGGAGATCCTGCAAGCATCAGGAATGCACACTGGATCTAAGCAGGACTTCATGAGAGCAATCAAAAACTGTTTGAGCACTAAAAGTGGTACAAGAGTGATAACTGATGGATTGATATGCTAAATTTAAATCAGATATGTTTTTTTATTTTCATTAGCAGAGATGCAGAACTTTTTAATCACACTTTGGTGTACAGATGTGATCCTTCTGCATCTTAGAAAGACATCAAATTTCTGTATTTCCAAAACGACTCCTTTACACAGTCAGGTCTATAAGTATCTGGATGTGGCCTCCATTTCTTCAGACGTCATTGAGAGTTCTAGTGAAGTGGGAATCTGAGTTTATTATGTGCTTAGATTGTATTGTCATGGATTAATGAGGGAGCAGACCTGACCTGACCAATTGTCCAATTACTTTCTTTTTCCAATTACTGTGTATAAAAAAATGGTTGCAATCCTTAAAAAGAACAAATACAAAACAAATACTTTTTAAAGCCCAGAAATCAAATCTGAAAGTCTGCACTTCAATCACATCTTGATTGTTTTAATATCTTTATTCCACATTGGAGACAAAACTCCAAAAATACTTCTGGACCTGACCGTACATGCCCTTTTTCTACTCCAAGCACATTAACAAAGTCATGTGGAGAAAGAAAATAATTGAACCCGACTGTAACAATCAGAGGGGTCTTGGCCTCTGTATTTTTCACTTCCTTGTTACAACTGTAGAGACAATTTACAGCCGCTGCAGCCTTGACCTCTGCCCTGACCTCAGTCCTGCAGAAAGGAAAGATCGATTCCCTCTTTAGGAAAACACACACACACACACAGTTACCTGTGCAGACAGCTTTATAGACATTGGCCGTCCAGTTCCCAGAGCTCAAGCACACCGCCTTCCTGTTCCCCTGGAGACTGTAACCTGGATGACAGCTGAGGAGGCAAACAAAGCCTGGAGACACTGCTCTTCTCCCACAGGCAGGAGGGGACAGAAAGATGTTCTTCAGAGTCACGATGGGAGGGCAACGCACCTCTGGGTGGGAAAGATCAAGAGACAGATTATTAATCTGTCTCTTGTTTGTTATTAAAAGTAGCTGAAAAGATTTCCTTATAAAGATAAAACCGGGAAAACACAGAACAAAAGAGTGGGGAAAAAAAATAGAGTTGGAAGATCTCGACCATGTTTCCTGTGTGTTAACCAAATGTGATAAAATCTTCCTCTGAGCTGGCTCCACCATAAATGCCAACAATAAAGCTATTCTCGGCCGCTGTGTATCAAAAACTGGCACGGAAATGACAAACATTTGGTCGGAAATCAAGTTAAGAAAGCGCTGACCGCAGGGCTCGTACACAGGAGGCCTTTCAAGCATTTTTGGGGGCCAGTGTGGCTTTTTTCTTGATGACTGATAGATCATTTTCATTCTTTCCCTCGTCAAATCTCAGTTTCATTGGCTCTAGCTGTAGCAAGGAAAGCTCACTCCGAGGGATATTTGACATCGGGGATTACAATTGGATGAAAAAAAAAAAAACCCCAACTATCTCGGCATCCTCTCAGGGCAGCCGAGCTGATCCTCCTTCACCACAGAGCAAACAAACACTAAAACAAACCAACGGAAGCCCACAGAGCCCTCTTAGTTGTGCTAAAGTCTGCAGGAAAATGCAGAGATGGCCAAACAAACAAGCAGCGGCTCATCAGTGCAGTTATTGATAAAGGGATGGAGAGAGTTTTCTGGAAGCGGATGGCTCAGGCGTTTTTAAATAGTGCATCTAGCTGGTTGGTTGGAAGTGAGTCAGCGCCAGCCGGAGATTTGTGGGCAAACGCTCTCACACTGTCCCTTTTTTGTGTGTTCGTGTGCATGACCTGGGTGCTCTCTGCGGTGGGCACGAGTGTGTGCGACTATTTTGACTTAACTATCAGTTTTGGAGTGTGTGGGTAATTTTGTGTTGTGTATATGTGGTAACTGTAGCTTTGCTGTGAGAAAGCAGATGTGTCTTGTGCCATGGCGGGTCTCTGTGCAAACACGCCCCATATGTTTAACCGCTGTATATGCGTGTTTACATACGCTTGTAAACTACACCGTTTTTTCATAGAAACCCACATCGGGGCCATTTGTTTGATAGATTGTCTTTGTGTTTTTTCAGCCAGACACGTTTCAGTAAGCAGGAGCAAAACAAATCATGCGAGCTCTCAGCTGAATGATAGTCATACTGCAAGACATATTTACTGTCAGAGAGGACTGCTGTGTATCTGAGTGAAAGCAAGGCTGGGAAGATTTATTATGGAAAACAATGCTAATTCAATAACTGCATGAATAAATCGGATTTAACTCCACAGATGAGGGAATACCAAGACTTTGACTGAAGACATGGAAAGATGTGGCTGTGATAGATGAATTCTCTTGGATACGACACGACGAAGGTTATTAAACTGGGAATGAATTATTTTTAGTCCAAAATGGGGAAAATACAGAATGTGCCACTTTGTTAAAGTCCTGGAATAAAACAGTTTGGTGCCAAAAACAAGACACACCTCACTTGGGCAAACAAAAATAACTGAACAGGCAGCATGTTGTGTCTAAGCAGCAACATCCATGGCTGAAAAATTAAGCCAACAACAGAAGTGCCAAAAATCTGCAGTTCCTCAAGTGGCCATCACAAATACGCAGGTTTACACCCTGATGATACTACAAATTGCCTCTTCATAGCAGCTGGGGAGGAGTTTAATTTCCATATAACTCACCAGCTTAAAATGTAATTAGACATAAAGCTTACAACTAGCTGTCACCTAATCTGAGTGCTTTCAGGCTGTTTGACCTCTAAGTAGTGCAAAGAACAGCCAGCACAAGGCACCGCTCCTACATGCTGAAGGCTAATGTAGGAACTCAGGTTCCAGTCCATCCCAGACCAATCCCTGCATGTCATTGCCCCCACTCTCACTCTACTGTTCAATTAAAGCTAAAAAAAATAATATTAAACAAAGAACATAAAGCTCTCTGTGGTTCAGCTCCACAATCTCTTGACTCCACCTTTTGCCTCCATAGCAAATGAGCTCATCCTCCCAACAACTTCTCTCAGTGCCCACATCAATGCTTTAGCTGTTATTGGGTTTTGACACTATTTATTTACGAGCCCAGCTTTGATAAACTTGGGATGCTGTGTAAAATGTAAATAAAAACTGAATGCAATGAGTTTTATTTCCATTTTAAGATGTGACACCTTTTCATCATTAGTATATTTGTATTGTTTGTAGTGTCAGTGATTAAAAGTCTTCAAAGATTTACGAATATTATTCTGAAATTATTCCACAATTTGTAAACACAGTTCTTTTGAATATTTCCTTCTCTAAGATGTTCTTTGTAATATCCAGTCACATTACTGACCTGTTAACAGTTAACCTAATTATTTGCAATAGGCTTTGTGTCATTTTAAATGGGTTAAAACTCACTTGATTTCACCTAACCAGACCTCTCAACCATGCTTGCTAACATTAGCAGTATACTGCAAGTTTTAGCTGAAAACTTAGCACTCCACTCCAAATACGGTCACTTCCAGCACCAAAAAACCAAGATGCTGGCAGATGAATCAGTAAACCTGAAGGTTCAAAAACAGCAGTCCATAAATCAGTAGCTGACTTTGTTTTTTACTTTTTTACTTTTTAAATGCATCATCGCAACCAGCTGTGGGGCATTTTTAATTTTTTATTCTTGCAGTGAATGTGGAGTCATGTTTTTTAATCATATGTTGCTTTCAGATATGAGGTTTAGAAAAGTCCCTGATATAGCAAAATGTCCAAATTAAACCCATGACAGCATGAAACTGAGTTTCTCCATCTTTCTAGCACACGGTGTGAGATAGTGGCTGACAGTGGAGTGAAGGCTTACCCACACACCGAGGTTGGGGCCCACTCCATTGGGAGTTTGCCTGGCAGGTGAGTTTGGAGTCTCCCTCTAATCTGTAGCCCCGATCACAGCCCACCTGACACTCCGCCCTGTAGGAGGCACTGCTGTTACTGCACCTCAGGAAGCCGTGCTGAGGCCAGGACAGGGGCGGGCAGGAGCGTACTGCAAAGATAGGAGAAAATAAACAGGACAACCCAAAGCAACAAAACAGAAAAACAAAATCTGCTTTATTTATTATTATATTCAGCTGGATCTGTATCTTGTGTCGCTGGGGTTTATTTTGCCACTTCTATCTATTTAATAGGATTTAATTTCCTGTTGAGACACAGAGGGAACGAAAGGTTCAGAAAAATAGGAAGTGTGGCCGTGAATAATGTGACAAACACTGTACATTTCAAGATAACTTAAACACAAAGTATTTGGTTATTTTGTTTGCTGTAACTGTTAAACACCTGCACTGTGTAGAGGAGGAGAAGGCAGCAATAACATGCAGGGATGTACCGCAATATGTATTTGCTATAAACTGTGACCTATGATTTAACCCAAAGTGTGAAAGTCCCCTATGAAATAAACAAAGAAAATCCTGGTGTGTGTGTGTGTGTGTGTGTCTGCTCTGAGTTATGCTGAGGTCTAGAAAAGGGTGTGTAGTGTGTTGTTTCTCATCACCACCCATAGACAGACAGGCAGTTCAGAGTAGAACCCCCCGTCTCCCCCAGGGCTTAACTAGCTGGGAGGTCCAACAGTATGTGGTAAAGACTAGACTCAGAGTAACACATACAAGCAGACATATGCACACACACATAGGAAATATATACCCAAAGCCACATACTATAAATCTTCAACACACACCCTTTAGTATTCAGTGTCTTGGTATTTGTATGAGTCACGCTGCTGCTGCCGCTGCTGCCTTTCTGTTAAAACTGGCACTTTCCTCATTAATCTTTTGACCTTTCCAGCTCACTCTTCTCTGCTTTCTTTCCGTTCTGCTTCCTTCCGTACAATCCTCATCTTCTTTCTTCATCCATGAGCACCCTCTCTTTAATTGAATCCTCCCCTACCTTTCTTCCTCTCAACATCTGGCCTGGCAGAAAAGCAGTAGTCTCCCAGTAAACGCTGATTCCTTTTTCAGTCTAAACACATATGATCTCAATCTATGTCGAGAGAGCTTTACGTGCTAACGCACGCCGACTTTGACTTTTAGGAAACTTGAAGCAAATCAGTACAAGATATCAAGATACGTCTTACATCTGGATGAAGTGATTTAGTGCTACATAAATGTTTATAAATGCTGGCGGGCGTCAGAGGCGAGGCGACGCTTTGATTAGGGTTTAATGAGAAATTATATGAGATATGGTGTGGAAGAACCTGCTGTGATCAATCACAAAAAGCTTCACTGTTTCAGTGTAATAACTATGCACCCTGAGTACTGTATGATGAAATATGTGAAGCACGTCAGACACATTTAGCTGCGACTGCATCAGAACAGAGCAGCATTATACCACCATGCATTAACACTACAATCAATCAAGAAGCAGACTAATCAAAAAGCCTTAAATGATGAGATGATCACTACAACTTCTTCAACATTCAACTACTGTAATTTAGCCTCACTGTTTACTTTTCTTTTCAGTTTTTGAGACATGACGGGACATTAGGGTGCAGAGCAAAAGCTAGACTAAATACTGGCTGGCTGATATTTAAAATAAATCTACAAACGCACACACAAATGAACACTGCAAAAAAATATTGTACGTATATCATCGTGCCTGCTTTAAACGGGCTTGTGTTTGTAATGGCATAGTGTTATATGTCAGTAATTTATTAAAAGCCTCTCGCTTAAAGCACCATATTACTTAATAATATAACGGGAACCTATTATGCTTGCTTCCAGCTGCATGTTTTTATTCTTGGACTCTAATGAAAAAGGTCTGCATGAATCACAGTTCTTATGGCGCAGTCACACTTGAGCAAAAATATGACGGCTACCTCTGCCTGACTAGGAAAAAATCAGTGGCTCCCCAGTGACTCTGTTACATTTTGTTGCTCTCGGAGACTCATTGCATTTACTTGCTGCAACCAACTGGTTATCCAGAAGCTGTTTGTGGAAACCCTCAACCTCAGGGCGGCTACTTTCAATTGCAAGGTGATTACTCAGGTCGTCTGATGGGAGGCAATCTGCCTCTGCACAACTTTACTCAGACTCAGGAGGATTGGCGAAGGTTGAAAATGACTGTCATCAGTCTGCATCATTGCATGCAACTCGTCTGTGATGCGTCTCTTGGCACTGGGAGGTCTCAAGTCAGCTGGTTATATTCTGAATATTTGGTTATATTCTGGTCATATTCCTACATAAAAGGAAAGTTGCCGACCCCATGCGTCAATTTGCAGTTAAATCGCGGCCCAGTCTGCAGTAACTACGACTCCATTTATGGAGGAATTTCTGTAAGTTTCACTTTTAGAGTTAATCTGATCTGTTTGATTAGGATTTCTGTGTATATAGATGGCAGATCAGTTAGATTAGCTGGTGATTCTAAATTATCCATAGGTGAGTAATTGGGAGACTAGCCCATAGTTGTCTTTCTCTATGTGTTAGCCCTGTGACAGACTGGTGACCTGTCCAGAGTGTACCCTGCCTCTCGCCCTATGGCAGCTGGGATAGGCTCCACCCCCACCACAACCCTGAACTGGATAAACGAAAGGAAATGAATGATGGCTGGATAGCCTAAATGAGAAAAAAAACTGTGTGAAACTGAATATCTCAAGCCTGAACTTTTGGCTCACAGACATTTCTTTGCGCATAAATGACAGAAAAAAAGAAAACCCAATTAATCAATCAACCAGCCAATACTTGTTTTAAAAGAAATCTAAAAAGCTTCATAAATATGCTGATTTTCACAGCTGCGTATATTTCTTAGCTGAAAGTCTTCAGGGATTTGGACAATTTTTCATCAACAAAAGTTTCATTGTGATTTAAAAACGCGATGATGGCTCCTGTGATGATCATCGCTGTAGTATTACATGCATCAGGCTTTCTCCTCACCTTTGCAGCTGGCAGGTGTCCCTGACCAGATGCCGTCAGCCTGGCAGAGTCTGATGCCGGTTCCCTGGAGGTCAAAACCGGGCTGGCATCGCACACCACAGGCTGCGTCAAAGTGGTTGTTACATACATTTTGGACAAAAAAGCCATTTTCTGGGGGAGACAGTGCTGGACAATGTATCACTGAGGAGAGGAGAGGAGAGGAGAGGAGAGAAGAGAAGAGGAGAGTGAATTTCACATTACAGCTAACAAACAAACTGACACACTGTGACACAGAAAGTTGATGTTGTTCACAAAAACTGAATAAAAAAGCATTTAAGCAGAAAATTACAGCATGTCAACCTTCAACCCCCCAGTTTACACAGAGGCAGGAAGAGAAAGTAGAAAGCAGTGCATGAATGTGGTGATTAATAGAGCTCAATGTGTTCAGATGAACTCCTACTTGGAAATCACTGGCTCATTCTTCAAGGAATGGGAGGACTGGTAAAATTACTGGAAGCAGATCCACATACATGATGCTGTCATCCCATACCTCTGAGGAATATCTGTTTGTTTTTTTGTTCCAATTCACCAGATTATCACTTTATTTACAGCCCTTCATGTTTTCACCACTATTCCTCAAAGTCATTACAGGCCACAAATTCCTACTTCAGGAAACATATTTCTCTGTTAGGAAGCATGTTTTAATATATGTGTTCGCCACCATTACAACTCACCACACAGCTGGAGCACTGCTCGTCTCCACTAACTTACATGTTGCGGACAGAATGAGAGCAAGCCAGCACGCTCAAGAGATTTTCAATCTAAAGAGTTTTTGTCCTGCTAAAATAAAGGCTGATAGAACCATACCAGCTGCCTGTCCTTGTTCAGAGCACGGCTGTCCTGAATACAGTTGGAAAGGTGTTTCATGTCTAATCTGAAAGGTTTCCACAGTTCTAATAGCTGTTAGAAAGCTCCAGGTATTTAACTTCTAACGATTATGCCCAAAATGATTCACATCGATTTGTCGTGATTTACTTTTCTGCACATATGAAGCTGAGTACCTGTAAAGTGGCTGTTTGGTTTTCTATATGTAGCTGACACATATAGGAGACTTAAACAGAGGAGAGGAAAAAGCAGGACACATGTTGGAAAAATATAGAAGCTTGTTTCTGCCACAATTTTCAAGTTAGGTTTATTTTGTTTAATTTCAACTTCCCTCAGTCAGAAATGTTTTATTTTTTATTTTTAAAGAGGCAGAAACAAGCGTCCATAGGAAAATGGGTTGGCTAATATGAGGAAAAAAACTGATAAGGACAAACAGATGATCTGGAAAAAAGGCAGGAATGAGACACAGGGAGAGGAACAAAAACAGGATGTAAACCCACAATGAAAAATGGCAAAACCAACTTTAAAATGAAAACAGGAAGTAACCGAAAGACAAATAAGTTCCAGTGGTACATGAAAAGTAATTAAAGCACGATGCAGAGACAGGAGAACACAGAAAGCTCAGGATGAAATTTTATTAAAAACCACTGAAAACTCATACACAACACAGGATTTATGATGCCTAGTTTGTACACAAATAAGATAGGATAGACTTTGTCCCTGAAAGCATATTTATCCTCGGCACCAAGGGATCAGATCAAATCTTTTAGATGAAATCTGGTGCGATCACAGTGGGGTTCGTACCCACCAATATCCCCTGTGATGCATTGAAACAAGCAACAGCAAAATCATTCATGTCAAACAGATCAAATGTTTTGCCTTCTTGTTTATGAGGATTTACTCACACACAGAGGTTACTGCAGCTTTATAATGTATCATCAAAGCTCAGTGAATCTATCATAATCTATGGTTCGCCTATGCAGATTAAGCAAGACCATCATCCCGTTTCACACATATCCACTAGCTTATTTAACGGATCAGATGCTTTTACCTTGGCAGGTCATGCCTGTTGGCTTATAGCCCTCCTTGCAGACACAGTCACTGGGGGAGGTGCTGCCAGGCTGGGAGGTGTGCTGGGCGTCAGGGCAGGGCAGGCAGGTGCTCCCACCTCCTGGTGTTCCCTCTGGTTTATAAGTTCCAGGTGGGCATGCTGTTAAGATGAGAGATACTGCAGTTAAAAAAACAATCCCTTCTTAATTTAAACACAAGTAAGACACAAAGAGACATCTGGTAGGAAAAACTGGACGATGGGCGTGTACAAAATGAAAGTTTTGCTGAAATGAAAAACTGACTGACGACTGCAAGACATCGAAAAGCTTCACGGACAGAACTGAAAAACAGCTTCACAGATTTATGAGCAGACTTTGATCATTTTCATGTCTGGACATGTAGCAGTGGAAAATCTGGCAAATATGACAAAAATGATTCTTCTGGCTAGGTAAAAAAGAAGAGTCCAGCTCCAAGTTAATTATTCCAGGCAGGGAAAACTGTTTTGTGGCACTGAACACCATCTTCATTACAAAGAAATGCAACAATCAAAGAAAGCTTTATGAGCATCTAAAACCAGTTATGCACATGGGAAACATTAGAAAATCCTTTTTGATCACCTGCACTCATTCACAGGATGCAGTGTGTTTCCTATTAGCATCACCTGAGTCGGATCAGGTCACAGCACGCTGTGAGGGTGAATGAGGAGAAGAGGGTGGGTTCGAATGAACGTCTTTAAACCTTCTTTTATTCATAAATCAACTTCTGAAAACGGTTGCAGTGAAAATGAATCAAAATAAAGCTACTTTCACATTGGGTTTGTCATAAAGAGCAGATTACGTGATTAATGACATAATTCGCTGTAATGTTTGCACTAATGTAATTTGCAATGACCTCATAAGTCTCTGATGTTTAACTGCTTGAAATTACCTCCAAAAATCAGATTATGATCATTTGTATTATGCTTTTACTGAGGACATCAGCTCTTACCAGCTATTATCTGGGTACTTTCTCACAAACCACTATTTGAGCCAGCAATTCCCATAATTCACTGTGATTACTGGTGTATTTTGCAGTAGACCAAATGAAATGTTTCATTTTTGTTCCTCTGTGACAGAAGCTGCAGTCATATGATCTTTAAAGATTTCAGTTATTTAAGATTGTACACAATTTACCATCACATCCTCTGGCAGAGTCAGGAAAACACTCAGGATAACTGCACAGCTGACACTAACACTTGTAAAATCGAGTCAGGCTCAGCCACAGTCCCACGGATCAGCTGATCTCAGTGCCAGCCCACATTAGCAGATGGATCAGCCTTCTCTACATTGGAACAGCAAACCTCTTACCTCTTATATCTAGTTGGTTTATAAGCAATTATGATCTTACAGCAAGAAATCATTTTTTTCTCTTACAAAAAAAAGATCTCTTACGTCTCGACAATAAGCTGACAAAAAGGTAACTGACACGTTTCAAAAACTGTTTATATTTTTAACAAATATCGAAATATTTTTGAGTTGTCAGACTCCAAAACACAAGGTTAGGAGGAAAACAGCTGGGGTTGTCACCGATGATTATTTCCCTCATGGTTACATCATTGTTCCCAAACTGTCTGCTTAAAATCTGAAGCACTAATTTTAACCTGAATAATTTTTATTGCATCAGCTTCTTAATAAAGATATTTGAAACAATACCATCATCTCATGTCATGTCATGTGCTGGTTTCATATCAAATATATGTTGAGAAAGAGGTTCAGTGACTGGCTGGCAACCATGTGGCAATAATCAGTTGCTAGGAAAAAATATGTGTCCCAGACTGGTTGGCAAGTGGTTGCGGAAGGTTGCTGCACTGAAAAGCTCCTTGTGTTTGCTTTGGTCACTAACATTTCACCTGTTGTTTGTAACACCAACTTGGACTTCCCATCCTTTGCCAATAACTCGTTAAGCAGCAGTGAAGCTGTGAAGAGTGCGATCTGGCTGCAATAATGAGACACAGGTTTCACTTTGGAGGTGAACGCTACCTCACTACGGCTCGGTGTTACTTAGCCAGTGTTTGCAGACAAATCAGCATCTTCTACACAAATCAAGGACAATTACGGCAATCTGCTAGCAACCAAAGCATTGACAAGGAGCTGTTTGATGCACCACTCTCTTTGCAACTGACTTCACACAGCAACCACTCGCCATCTAGTTGGAGAAGAGCGTCGCTAGCACTGACTCACCTTTGGGCCTGTGTGAATGAGGACTAAAAGAAAAAATCCGTCTTTTTTCACTACAGCGATCCTGACTAAACTACGATCATCACCGACAACCTCGACATAATCACACCCACATTTCCAGGAATTCCTTATGACTTATGAATACCTCTTAGTGTTTAAGTGAGATTGCTGTTACAAGCTGAAAGAGTCACACAGATTCAAATCGACTAAGGACCAAATTATTGGAGTTAATTTGTTAATATATAACAGTTGTCATTTCATTCCTTGCTGCTGCACCGTTACAAATGTCACAGTCTATTCAAGCGCTTCCAAAAGTTGTTTGCATTAATTGGAAAAACAAATCCACAACACTGACGACAGCCAAATCACAACAGGCTCCAGAGAAGAGGGAGTTTCAGACGGTTTAATTTGGTGCCATGTGTTTAAAACGAGAAAAATCATAAAGTCGCTAGATCCACACCCACACACATCGTTTAAACACGTTTAATACATTTTTAAAAAATACATCCACGTGGGATATCTGATGGGATTGAAAACCCTTTAATGTTAGCAGCAGGCTAATTATGAGCTTTAGTACTATTTTAAATAGAAATGACAGCAGTGGGAGCAGTAAAGAGGTCTCCGGCTTTGGTAAAGAGAGACATTTAGCGAGCAGGTTTAATTATAAAGCGCAACAGAGAATCGACAGTACTAATATTCTTCACAACTCATTTACTCGCTGCTAAGCCAGAGGCCAGGTGTGACTTTCCACTGCTGAGCCAGTGCCAGCCTGGCCTCTCCCGACACTCGCTCCCTCCTCCTCGGCTGCTGCAGGTCAGCCAGGAGATGTTAACCGACTGTAAAGCAGGCACCAGCTGCTGGCACTGAAACGCACCCAGTAACCCACATCAAAACACACACACACACACACACACTCACAGAAAAACCATGTGGCACACCTGCCCTGGTGCAGACAGCACAAGTCTGCTGCTCTCGCTTGATAACAAAAGCAGCTGATGCGACTTCTCCTCTGTGTGTTTTTGAAACTCCGAGGAGGCATCTTACATAAGACGTAATGACAGCTGAAAGTGTCCCCTCTGTGCGAGTCCTCGGGAATCTGTTTAACGGCTTCATTTAAGGTTTACAGGAAGCCTAGTTACTTTTAATGTGAATAATAATTCACCCAGTGTGCAACAGTGGAAATACTGTATCTGAAAAATATAAAATTTCAGTTCCTGGCAGGATGCATGTGCTGGCAGGTAGAAATGCAGACACATACATGATTACTGTACACACACACACACACACATACACACACACACGTGTGTATTTATATCCTGGTGGGGACATCTCATTGACATAATGCTTTTCCTAGCCGCTTACCCTAACCCTAACCATCTAAAATGAATGGCTAACCCTGACCCTTACCCTAAACCAAAGCATAGCCTAATTGTAACCCTGACACTAAAACCACATTTTGAGTGTAAAAAATGGCTTCAACCCCATGGGGACCGGGGTTTTGGTCCCCACGAGGGCTGTCGGTCCCCACGAGAATAGTAAACTTCCACACACACACACACACACACACACACACACCTACACACACACACACACACACACACGCACACACACGCACACACACACACACTGTCTAGGACGCCCAGACTTAGCTTCTGGCTTTTAAAATTGGGATGAAGGAGAGCGAGATGGACAGGAAAGGATATATGATGATGAATAAATATGTTTAAAAATGGAAAGTTAACACACAGAAAACTTTGAGAATTTCTTTTAAAATGCATCACAGATCCATCACTTCAGCCAAAAGGCAGACCCCATACAGATACTAATTGTATTTGGATCCTGCTGAATCGCACAGCAGCCAGAAATCTCATTTTGGGTCCGTCTGCTTATTGCCCATGGCTGTGAAGTAAACTCTGGTGCACTGTACCCTTCATTTAGAGAGGAAGTGAACCGTCAGCAGCCAGATGACCATGAAACAGAAAGATCCCGCTGTGTTGGGACTGGGCTGTAACCATGCGGAGAGACGGCAGCTGGTCAAAGAAAACTACTGTACCCAGTAATGATCTAAGGAAGGAGAAGAGACGGTCTCTGATCTGAGGCTGCTTATTTGAAGTTAGAGCAATATTTGACTAATAATGAAGAGAAATACCCAGTAATAATATACGCATTTAAAACGAGCAGCTGTCTGAGTCTAATGGTGTCATGGTACACAAGGGAGAAATATTACTTTAATAAAGGATGTTGTGAGACAGCAAAACAAATTACAAGAAAACAGGGAGATAAGATAAACAACCTTTATCAAAATGGATGTCTGTTTTCCCAACAAGGCAGGTCTCCTTTATCTTTCTGTAAAGTGCAGGCCGACTTTGATTCTCTCAGACGCTGACGTGACCTGTCTGCTCGACCCAAAACTAAACAAAAACTATGAGTAGACAGGCGATGAATTGATTCCACTACTGTACCAAAAACTAAAGTCATAGAGCTCAATTTTTATAAAAGGATTTAAACACATCTGTTTTAGGTCAATCCTACATCCACAATCCTGTTGCAGTAAAAATTCACTAGAGCAACAAAAGTGTGTTAAATAAGCTGCAACCTCTAGGGCAGAGAAATTAATCCAGCGCAAAGTACCCCAAAGAGCACTTCCTCCAAAGGCCAAAAAACAAGACCCTCCTATTAAACCACAAACAGTGTGAGAGAAGGAACAGAGATGCTGTGACATCATCCATTGGTTTCTGAAAGCCTGTTTTGATGCATCGAAATGAGCGTTTTTACTGTTGCTTCATTTTGAAAAAATGTGGCGAGGTGGGGCAGATCTGACTGTGAAACTGCTTGTTCAATGGCCAGCCACTTTTCAATCCCAAGAGGTCAGCCGGTAAATATCATGCATACTGGATAACTCTCCATGTTGAAACATGGCATGACCAGGATTTATAAAAAAAAAAAACAATCCAGGAGGAAACTCAGCAGGACAGTGTTTACAGAAGTCAGAAAACCGTTAACCCCTGGACCTCTCTACGACTGGAAGTCTTTCTGCAATTAGCAGACGGTATAAAACATGGGCGGAGCTTCCAGATCAGAAAATTAAGCCAGTGCAGAAGTGCGTTCAACCTGCCTTCTATCTAAAGGCTTCAAGATGGTGATATCTGTGGATGAAGCACTTCAGTCCTATTGAGGCTTCACAGACATGTGACAGACACTTGATTTTAACTTTGAATGTGTGACAATCAGGGTAAAAATGTAAGATAAAGTGAATAAGCCTCTAGTTACACAGGCCTAAAGACCAGTCAGTGACCCCACTGCCAGATGCCTGCCACTAGGGAAAAACATGTATTCCCCAACTGGTTGGCAAAAACCTCTGTGTGATTAGTTTAGTTTATTCTCATCTCAGCATTTCGTCCAGGTTAATAACAGCGTCTAGGAGGAGTTGTGCATTACTGGAGGCTGGTGGATGCTGACACAGGCGATGAATGCTGCCGAGTCCACTGGGTATCATGTTTGCAGTGCTTATTAGTAGAGTCATTATTTGATAAAGATAAATGTGGCTTGCCTATGGTGTTTATTGTAAAAAGTCTGTTCTTCATTTTTGTTGTGTTTTATATTCATATGTTAGCACTAATTAGCAGATGTGTCTGTATTAAATGGTAAATTTGCAAATAAATCTGAATGAATTCATCACAAGCAAACTCTACATCTGCTTCCTGTAATGATCGTAAAAACAACTAAATGTTCCCCACTTTAGTAGAAACAGCCCTCATCACTCACATAGATCAGGGTCAAACTTTACTTCTGAAAACACAAACGTATAGCTCGTGAGAATTAACTGTCTAAAGCGTCGCTACCACACATTACAGGAAAGAATAAGAATACACTCTCTAAGCATTAAACTGAATATTAAACTGAAAAGAAAAGAAAATGACAAAACCAAGCACAGGCATGTTCATCTGTTAAAGTCCTCTCTCTTAATATGAAGTAAGTCATTTAAACTGGCAGACGTGTCATGTCCGGGAGCCAAAGTTACTATCACACGAGAATCTTTTTTTTTTTTTGTCTCAGGGGGAGAGACTGGGTTCGATTAGCCGGGCCTAAAAACAGACCGGGACGGAAATGATGAAAGGAGATCCAGAGGGAAAGCGAGAACATCTGCCTCCTCAGCCACAAGGACAAACAGGCAGAGAGGGAGAGCGGTTTTCATCTGAGAGATACATATTCTGCTTGGTCCAAAGAAATCCACAAACACATGCTTCAAAACACACAAGCAAATCCATACAGTACTCGTGCAACCACTGCTTCCCACATGCTATTCTGAACATAAATCTTTTATGTTTTATAACAAACTGAAATAAGACTGTAGTCAACTTTGTCAATCTGAAACCTCAAAAAGCTGAGTCATGTTAGTCACTGTGGTTGCTAAGTCACTTGGCAACACACTTTTTAATTACTGACTGAAATTAGCACTGAAATACTCCAAGCTGGTATCAAACAGACAGCTGTTGATTTAGGTTCTTGGGTAGAGGTTTCGTGGTCCTCGTGGTTTCCTTTAGCTCTTGGTCATTCCTGGTGTTAGCCTTTATTTTTCAGTTATCTTCATGTTTCAGTGAAAGTTAACTGCCTTTTGGTTTTTTCTTGTTTTACTTTGAACGTTTGCTTTAATGCATCTCGTTACGATTTTACATCCTGCTTTTTTTTTTTCCTCCTTTGGGATTGTTTGTCCAGAGGCCTGTACTACAAAGCACGATTACCATGTTAGCAAGCCATGTAGAGCTTAAGATCAGAGTTTTCAGCGTCTCTTGTTTTTACCTGGCAAAAATCACCATGGTAGCTGATGCTGGGCATGTAACCTTGGCAGGAGCTGATTATGATCAGATTTCCAGTTTGAAAGTGCCACATTTGTACTATTAATTTTATTTACAGCATGTTTTCTGTGCGATATAGATTTACTGCTGGATGTTTTCTGTCTGCGACTTGTAAAGCAGTTGCTCACTAAAATGAAGCCCAGCTTTGAAGTTACAGCAGTGTTGACTGTGTGTTGCATTGTCACTGAAATCATGTTGTATTCATTTGGTGATGCAGAAAATGTATAAATGTTTTTATACTTGATTGTAATTATGCTGGAATTGCAGCCACTTCAACAAAGAACACACAAAAAGAATACCGGTTTAATTAATCAGATTAATTTCACTTTGATCTGCTGACAAACTAAAGCAATTTCCACATCTCCTGTGGTAGGCTGTGTTACAGTGACCTTACTATTTAAATGTATCTAGTTTAAAGCTTCAGAGCGCTAATGTGGCAGCAATGAGAGCACACTCAAGAATAAAAAAATTAACTTGAATTAAAGTGTTAATTTTATCACTCTAGCTGCTAAATCCCAATATTAACAAATTTGCTGTAGCATTAATTTGTCTTATTTGTAACATTGTTGCATTTTACTGTTATATTTTTAAGATTTTTTTAATCGCGTTTTTATCATCATCATCATCATCATCATCATCTAATAACATCTGTGATTAGAGTAGGGGACACTCATGGGGATCATTTTCTGCCAAAGAAGAGTGTATGTGTGCAAAGCCTGAAGCAGAAAGCCCGGCTTATCAGAGAAATGTGTTAACCCACTTTTGTGATACTTTTTATCACTGTTTTAGATTTTATTGGGCCAGCTAATGCAAAGAAAGCCTCGCTGTGTTGAGCTTCGTTTGTAGTACACCCCTCAGGTTATGTGTTCACCATAAGCTACCACAGTGATTTAGCCAACTAAAAATACAACCACTTTCACAATATCCCCTGACAAGAAGCTTACATTAAAATAATCAGTTCTTAAATAATACAAAAAAAGAACATTGTAGTTTTCAGAGTAAGAAGGTGAAAATCCCATTATACCACTGGTACAAAAACCCAGATACTGCATTGACAAGGCTCGCAGACAGAAAAATATGTCTACCAATAAATATGCTCTTTGTGTGTCATATAAATTTTGGATTTAGGAAAAATAAATGTTGACGACACAATGGGTAACTAACATCATGTGCAAAGCCGATAATAAAAGTGCAAAATAGTCTAGCCACCCTGTAATATTTGTGATGCCGTGACCCAATTCTGTGTCTGCCTTTTGTCCTCAGAGCAAAACAATAGGGACCAAGGAAGTCCTGCAATACTGCAAAAAGGTTGCCAAATCTGGACAGAGGCCTGACCATTTGTGGTCAAAGGCCCTCTCACACGAGAAATGTTAAATTGGAGCTGAAATTCCAGGGTTTCTACTGCAAAAACAATGTTCACATGCGAGGAAACTTCTCCCTCTTAGCCAAGGCTTCCCATACACACTTAAGAAGCATAAATAGACAATGGAAGCAGACAATTAAAATATAAAGTCTGGGCTACACAAACAGACACTCACATAAAACCCTGACAGGCACATGAAGGAATGCTTGAATAAGTTTGAATATTTCACCTCAGGTAAGCGGTCTATGTATACATTTACTCTGAGGAGACAGAATATCTGCATCTTGCACTGAAATGATCTGGACCACCAAGGAGGCTAAAACTGGTGGAACTTAATGTGAAAAACATAGAGGACCAAAACACACCGTGTTTACACACGAAGGTAAGAAAGCTAAACACACTCAAAATTATTGGCAGATTAGTGGCACATTCAGTTACAAACTCCCCCATCAACGCATTAAAATAGCCTCATTTACTTGATGTTTAAGCCAAGGTAAACCTGACAGGTAAAACCGTCAGGATTTACTAAAGAGGTGCGGTATAAATTTGTAATTGAAAGGCGTGAAGTTATTTTTACAGCTGGCCTTACTGCACATGTGCTTGTGGAAGTTTAACTTTCAGAGCTCTTCAGAGATGAGAACACTTACAAGAATCACACAGTTGTTCTTACTAAGGTTTTCTCTATATGGAAGATCATCGAGCATCGGGATACATGATTCAATAACACAGACGAATTTGGGAATTCCTGTTTTACCAAGAAGCTGTCATATGCAAGTGTATCAACACCAGAGAAGTGATGCCAAGAAAAACAAGAGGAAATTACAAATACAAGGTCAACAAAAATCATTTCCTGGAGAAGTGGCCCTCAGAAAGATAACAGAAACCTTCTGGCTCTAATAAAACCACACTGACGGCAGTTTATTATGAAGCACGGTGATTCCTGCAGCAGGTCTGAGACCTCACACGTAACACCTCTCCTTTGCTCAGAGATACTTTTTGCCCTCATATGAACAGAAATCCAAAGCAAGATGTGTGGCGTGTCTGTGTTTCAGATGTTAGGGGTCACAGGAATTTTCCAACCTTAATACATGGGTCACCTGAAGCAGGAAAAGTTTGGGAATCCCATCTTCATGGATTGCCAGGAGGCTCTAAATCACATCCCCAGAGTCTCGCTTAAGTCTGTTCTCCAGCTGGATTGCAGAGTGAGAAAGGAGGCTGGGGGCGAGATCTGGCTGTTGCACAGCTGTCCACCTACACAGCCTCCATCTAGGGGGAGACGAGACCTCCACAGACCCCCAATCCCAAGAATGTGGAACTTCTACACGAGAGGAAACTGAGGAGAATACACCAAGGAAGTTCAGTGGCAGCCGCATGGCTGTTAGACTGCTTATTATTCAATCCTATTCTTAAAGGAGAGTGACTTCACCACAATTGCTACGTATCTCTTATGGATTCCCAAGGACACAGAGACTGTCCTGCTTGCTTATTACAGACTGCATCATCACTGGGAGAGAGACCCAGACCGCTTAACAACTGTGCAAACACAGGTTGGTCTCCGGTCTGCTGTTCCTGATTACAGATGTCAGTACGCTGAGAAATGTTGTGATAGCATGCTGCAGTATGATCTCAGTACACTTGGGACGACGTAGGGATAACTCAGGATGTTAACACCAACATGTTTAAAGAAGACAGCCTATTTTCATATCCTTTTCAACTGTCACGTCACTGTTTCACCAAAAAGCGGTGTTATTGGACCTGCATGAGGACATATAGCACATACATGTGGAAAAAACACACCACTGCAAGCATACACACAAACTCTGTCAGTCCCACCGTAGCCTCAAAGTTGGCATTTCCCTGTTGGGGTTTGGAGTTCAGGAAGTAACTCGTTGAGAGAATAGATGCTCATACAGTATGTGTATGAGCCCCTCCCTGATGGCTGAACTTTCATCCAA
>VOQK01018411.1:5896-27180 GCA_015052645.1 Benitochromis conjunctus
ATGTTGGGTTTTTCACTGTATGTATTATTGTAGGGTCTCTTTTACAATGTAAAGCACCTTGAGGCGACTGTTGTTGTGATTTGGCGCTATATAAATAAAATTGAATTGAATTGAATTAAAATATTCATCAATCTCAGTTTCATTTCATATTTTTCACCTGGTTGTCTGTGCCCCACAGTTTCAGAACCATTTCCATTAAAAGATCTGACCAGTAAGAACTATAAATGTCACTTTATTGAAAGACACACCGTCAGCATGTTTTCAGAAGTCTTTAGTATGCAGCTAAATTCAAGCTTGGTTTGTAGGTCTGTCTTTAAACACACAAGCTTCTTTTCATTTGTGCTCAGTCATCACAAATACCATTGTGTAATAAGGCATTGTACATCAATTGTACAAGAAGTAATCTCTGCCAGCCAAAGATTCAGGCTTCAGACTGCTTCGAATCCTCACAGTTTTCTAAAACTCTTGGACAAATATGAGGTCAGGACAGCAGCTAGAAGCACTGCCTGCTGTTCAAACCTCTAGTCTGAACTATGAATCATAAAAACCTCTGAGAATGAAAACATGAAGTTGAAAATGAGCATTCTGGACATTTTTAAATGATCAGACAGAAGCCCGTTCAAGATATGAGTTATACCTGTCGAATATCCCAGTTGACGTTCCACTGCTTCATGTTGTTGTAGCGCCAGGTCTTCACTACATCACCCACACTAAGGTCGATACGGATCAAGCGATTGGGAGCAATGCCGAGTACCTCATCTTTCCGGCTGCCTTTGAACCTGTTCGGGGGGGGGGGGGGTACATTTTGTTTAGATTCCTCTAAGTTAAATTTTTTTTGACAAAAGTCAGTCTTGATTCCTCCATATAAAAATGATTAAACACTTGCACTTAGTCTGATGACTTTGCTTTGCACATTGCTGGTGGAAGGGTGTTTAAAATAAATCTTTCTGCCTGCCTAAAAAGTAAAAAAAAAGGTTTTTTTTGTTTTTTTTTTTACCATTAACTACACTTCTGCACATCTTAGACTGTGTATTTCCCCCGACTACAGTCTCTGCTTTTATGCTGTTGAAAGATTTATAACATTGATAACACACAGAAGGAGGCTATTCGAGGTCAAGTGCTTTATAATAACCTTGTTACAGTGAATTTTAGTCTTTGATGTGTTCACTGGCACAGAATCAACTCTCAAAGGCTTTAAATGAAACTTTAAACTTAACCTGACAACAACGTATGAAAGCCCAAAGTCAGGCAGGGCCTGCCAGATCTGCAGGAAGCGCATCAATGCATCTGTCAGGGAGAGCTGAGCTACGTTCTGGTACGCATCCAGGATTCGAGGGGTCAGCTGGAAGAGCAGGCAGAGGGTAAAAGGCGAGATGTAATTATATTTTTGCTGCCTTAAGCAGTTGCAGATTTGCGCAGTTTCACAAAATTACTGTGGTGCCTTTCAGGAAAATGATTAAGGTCATTTAGGTTGGTAATTTGGCCAGTTGCTAAATGCCACACAGAGTATATGAGATCAAAAATACTGCTTTGTGAAAACATGAGATAATAGATCTACTACATTTATTCTTTTTGTGGCCTGTTGCTACATCTGTACCTGTTTGGGTTTGTACTTTTTATGGTAGCGTGGTGACACCAGACTGTGAGTATTGATGCTTTCTTCGCTGGCATTTGCACTGCTGGAACTGGAGTTGGTCTTTTGCATCGCCAGGAAAGAGCGGATGCTCTGGATCTCACTTTGGAAACTGCTGTCGGCGAGGGTCTTGCCTTTGGATGCCAACCGGCACCCTGCCATCCACTGAGCATACTGCTGCTCCTGCAGGGTGAATTTCAAAGACATAACACAGAAAAAAGTGCGTGAGAGACAGGTGTGACTGTGGTCAGAGCTGAAGTGATGAACTGAAGATAGAGGCATTGAAAATGAAAGGATGCCACACATAGAGATGAGAAGAGGTGTGTGGGTGTGCGTGTGGCCTCACGTTCTCACAGCGAAGGTAGACCTCGTTCATGCCTTCAGGTGCTGGAATCAGGAGTCTGATAAGGAACTTCTGAGCGGCTACATTAACGTCTGGAGCCACCTCACATCCTGTGTGAAGGACGAATATTAAAGTGGTATCATTACATTCGAGGTTTATGGTTGAGCTGTAAAAAAAAAAAAAGCATGTAGGAAAAGACGGATATGATCCCTGCTGATTCGCCTTAATTCACTTTTAATTCATAGTACTTATCTAGCTTTAGTTGTTCACTTCTTGCAATATATGGAAACCCAGTGTCTGTGTCCATGTTAGGTCCTCTTTTAGTTTCATTATATTTGTTACCCCTTGACTCTAGCGTTCATAAATACAACATTTACTATCACTGTTACGTGATGGCACCCAGTTTCATCTGCCTGCCACACCTGACAGTGATCACTCCTTTAAGAACCTCTTTGACTGTTCGAATGATCTGAAATCACAGCCAAAATATCCTTCAACTTTTAATGATAGCATAACTGACGGTATTTTGCTCGAGTCTTTGCTGATACAAAGAAAAGACATCATGTCACTCCTGCTGTAGATCAGCTGTATGGAAGTTTGTCTCCGCCACATTTAAAAATAAAATGCGACCCATATGTCTAAATTTTGGGTTATTATTACAAAATTCAAACTGAGCCTGAAATCTGAGCCAGTAAATCAAAATTTTGAGATACCTAACTCACAATATCAACTTACTTCTGCCTGCTTACAATCAAGCTTCCATACATGTGAACTACCTACCTGTGAATTTTCTAACAGGTTTTACAATTGTGCTATTTGTTTTTAAAGGCCTCTATGGATTAGTTCCATAATATTATATTAGATGTTTTTTCCTCCAGGTCCTTGAGCTTATTATCCCAATTTCTCTTAATGCTCTCTTCTTAGCTAAAAACAGGCGACCTGTCATTGCCTTGTTGTCATTGCCTCTAAGTTCTGGAATAGTCTGTCTTCTCACATAAGACCCTGCACAACAATTGACAATTTTCATTCAGCTCTAAAGACCCACCGGGCCCATTTTCGGTTGCTTTTAGTCAATCTGAAGTCTCTCATGGTTTGGTCAGCCTCACTATTAATGTTTGCTGCTACTCTTTTATTCAACTTTTTACCATTGTTACAGTTTAGTTATTTTTATTCTAATTTTCTGACTTCTTTTCCAGTTATTATTTTTAGTTTATTATCTGTTTAGGCAAGTTCTGTGTTTTGTAATTGATTTTTGGAGACCTGGATTGCAAATAAGTGTGCCTGGAAATCACTTCAGGTTCTGTTATCTGTTATTTTAAAATGTGCTAAATACTTATCTTTCTATATATAGAAGGAAATCATAACAGGAAAAATACATAACAGAGTCATTACCTTTGAGGTTAATCATTTGAATGGGCTCTCCTATGCTTTCCTCTTTGCTCTTGAAATAAGAAATGGAGGTATCCTGGAACTTGAACCAGTATTGCTTGTACCCCTTCAGAGTCAGCCTTTTGGGCCTGAAATATACAAATAATCACATCAGTTGGTTTCACCAGGGCTTTCTTTTCCAGAGTCATAACAAGTTAGAAGTAAAGAGGAAGGTTACTAATAAATATTTATTTATTTTAAAAAAATGAAATAGCTTTGAACCAGCTGGAAACTGGATCTCACCTAAATATCTTCAGGTAGTCAGTGAGTTCTGGTGCTGTCATATTTTCCTGGATAAAAGGCATGTTTTTCAGTTAATATAGGTTAGCAATAAAACTGTTAGTCAATCAATGTTAGTCTGACATAAGACCAAAAATTTAACTCAGTGCTGTCTACATCATCAGTGACATTGGATCCAGGCACATAATACTCCCATTAATAAAATACCTTAAATCAAGGATTTGTTTGAGGCCCATATAGGAAATATTCTACCATCAAACATTGATGTGCTGGTCTATATTTTTTAACAATGAGTCAGGTGCATTCCACATTTAATACTGCATTTGTCAGTGTTAGGAAGGTTCAAATTGAAATGAAATGCTCCCTCTCTTTCATTCTCTGCTCAAAGTAGTAAAGTGTACAGTAGCACATATCATCACAGGCAGTCACTGGTCTGCACACTTTGAGAAGCCTGGACCTAAATTATTATAAATTTCTGTTCCCCATTATTAAAATAATTACATTTTAAAAAGACTCGGTTGAGATTTTAACATTAATTATGTCAGGGCCTGCTACAGTATTTCCAACTATTATATCTGACCAGCAGATCAGATGCAGAGCTGCCTTCTCCTTCCATCTTGACCTCCAGGGACTGCAGGGCAGACTCCAGATCATCCATGGCTGCATTGTTGCTCACGATCTGGGGCTCTGACTGAGCCACCTTACTGATGTGATACTGCATGTAAAAGGAGACAGAGAAATGTCCTATTTAACACTGCTTTACTGACGAGTGACTAGATCAGATATCTTTGAGTAGTGGGAACATTTGAGTCGCTATATTATCTGACATCCAGCGAAATGTCCACTTCCATTAGAGTGATTCACATATTTCTCTGTCAGCAGATGGATTTTCTACCTGCAGTGCTCCAAACAGCATCATCTCCTCCTCGGTGCAGTCGATGTCCTCCAACAGGATGGCCCAGCGTGCCTGCTCATAGAGCTGGGTAAGACGTACAGCATCATACTGCAGGGTGGAGAGGAAAGAGAAGGATGAGGTTAGAGCAGAGATATACTGGCAAAGAGATATGCACAAACATACACACTTTATATGTGTAAAAACACACACACACCTTGGGGTCCATATCGTAGATAGCATAGTATTTGAAGCGAAGCCAGAGTTTATCATTCTCTTGGATGCCCTGCTGCAGAAGACAACGGGATGAGTCCAACCACCTGAGAGGGACAGACAAAGAATATATATGTTCATAATTTCATATGTGTTACATCCATGTTTATCTGTATTCAACTGCATAAGAAAACACTATTTGTCATGATATAGACAGCCTGACCTAAACAAAGTAAATTGGTAATGTGACTGTTTTTAGAAACACATTTTATAGCAAAACACAGCAGAATAACCAAAAAATGTGCAAAACCTTAAAAAAACAACCATACACTTTGACATGAACTACATTCTGTATTTCACTTATTTTATAGTAGTGTACAAAAGTCTAGGGCCATTCCTAATTTAGTTATATTTTGCTAGCAAAATGAGATGTTAGGTGCAATGATTTATTGAAATATGTGCAAACGTACATGGAAATACAACATCTGAGGGAAAAACAGTTTGTACATTTTTAATGACTTTGGTGTGATCATTTTTATTATTCAGCACAGCCTGAAGTCTCTTAGCCAAGCTTTCTTGTCATTTCTTTAAGGAGTCTTCAAGAATAATTCTCCAGGATTCTTGAAGGACATTCGCAGCTCTTCGTTGGATGTTGGCTCTCTTTTGTTCTATTATCTGTCAAGATGATCACACACTGCTTCAATAATATTAAAGTCTACGCTCTGGGGAGGTCATTCCATCACTGATGGCATGCTTTTACTCCAGTGTGTTTGGGATCATTGTCTTAAACACACTGTTGTCAATTAGATTCTTTCCAGATGGTATTGCATAGTGGATCAACATCTGTCTGTATTTTCCAATACTCCTAATTCCATTTCTACAAGATCTCCAACACCGCTGGGTGAAGCACCAAACCATGGCACAGACTCCACCATGTTTTACAGATGGCTGTAGACGCCCAGTGTCGCCTCTCTTTTGACCTCCTCCATACATATTCACAACCATTTGAATGAAATTTTCCAATTATAGATTCATCACTCCATAAGACCTGTCACCACTAATTTTATTAGCATACCTCAGCCTTTTCTCCCTTTATATCCACATTTTTCTTCACAACCATCCTTCCACTGAGACCATTTCTGTATCACATGGATCAAAAGAAGGGACAAATGCATCTCTCGGGTCCTGTGTCAACTCTTTCCTGGATTTTTTCCTATTTCTTAAGGACATGACTTTCAGGTACTGTTTATTCTTCTTCTTCTGTCCTCCACTTCTCCAATTTCCACAAATGTTTTAAGGACACACTGCACACTATGCTAATTAATAGCTAACAGCTCTCTGGGAATAGATGCAAAAATACAATTTTATGCCAACCAAACTGTGTTGTCTTTGACATTTTTCAAAAATAGAAATAAACAACACCGGTCCATCCCTTGAGTTACGTGCCTTTTTTATGCTTGCATGACTCATAGGTCAGTGTTAAGTGTCTAAACAAAAAGGAAAGCAAACAAAACATTCTTCTGGTTGCTAAGGTACAAGGACTGGAACGAAAGTGGGTGAAAAATCAGTAAATGTCTAAAGTCTGGCTCCTTGGAAGTAAAATATAAAGAAATGAGGAGTGGCTCAAGACTTTTACACAATACTATATTGCTGACTACTTATTATAAAGCTAATGATATAATGTGCTTTATGTAAGCTCACGCATTTGATGTTTTCAAAAAGTATTTATTTGATGTGTAATTATGCAACAATGGCCGAGGCAGCTGAAGTTTAAAGCGGCTTTGAACTTTAGAGAGATAAAGCAGGAGACTTTAAAAAAGCTGCGACTGTGCCTAATTTATTACATCAAAGAGTCTAAATGCCCTTCAAACAGCTCCTATTTTAATCTAGTTGTAGGCACTGGCGGTAGTATCTTTATGAACCAGCATGCACATAAGATAAAATACGTCTGAACTCGAGATCAGAGGAGGCCACCGCTTCAATAGATACAGCTCTGAGTTCTGGAAACCCCCCAGTTTTCTTTATCAGGACTGATAAAAAAAAAAAAGTGGCGAGTGATTACACCGGCCTTCTGTATTGTGGGGTAACAATACTAACTGTGGCAGCATCCCTGATAGCTAGTTAATAAGAGCACTCCGTTTGTGGAGAACTGGTTAGTTAAACATCCTACATCAGTGTGACATGGACAATAAAACTCTCTATCAGCTCCCCTCTGGGATGTAAACACCTGGTTTGACAGACTGATACCTGTGCACACATACCTGCCATTGATGTGAGCCTTGTCCACCACGCTGGCTGGGCGGTACTGCTTGGCTATGACCTCTGGGGCAGGGGGAGGCTGAGTGACTGACAGCATCTTGTAGATGGCCTCCATCGCCGGTGAGTCAGCAAAGTGAGCGGGCATGCCGTTATACAGACAGGGCCGGGATACTGCAAAAGAAGTGGAAATAATAAGGTTGACCTGAATGGTTTTAATTAAAATGACAGAACACAATGTTTAAAAATGTTTTTCAAGCCTTTTACATTACATGGGAAATGATTTAATTTCATTGTTTGCTAAAGTTATGCCTGCAGTGTAAATAAAATGTGATGTGTGTACCCGAGGAAAGGGGCACCTCGGTCAGGTCGTAGATCTCTGGTGCCAAATTTTTGTCTTTCTTCTTTTTCTTCTCCTCTATGGGTCGAAGGATGGAGAGCTCCTCAGGGTGACGAATGTCTATTATAAATAAATACATTTAAAAAATGTAGAGGCGGTAACTAACAGTAATGTATAGGTGAAAGGTTAGTCAGATGTGTGTTTACTTCTTGTATGAAGCTGATTGTTAGAGCACTACACAATGTATAGACTCTGTGGCGCAATGGTAGCGCGTCTGACTCCAGATCAGAAGGCTGCGTGTTCAAATCACGTCAGGGTCATAACCTTTAATATCTTACCCTCTACAAAGCTAGATGTTACACTTCTATCCTCACTTAATAGCAATCTGTTAAGTGAGGATCTATACTCATAATTGATCCAGGTTCTGCTGGAGCTTTCTTCCTGTATAAACGCAGTTTTTCCTTCCCACTGTCACCAACTCCTTGTTCATTTCGATTTTGGATTTTTAGGGTATTCTCTGTATTATTGTTGGATCGTTACGTTACAATAAGCAGCTATCTTCACATTACTGGAGAACTGTTCAAGGTGGATACAATACCAGATTTAGTACATATAATAGTAAGAAACTGTAAATGTCAATGCTGTCATTTTGCCACTGACGTTCACCCACCTCCAATTTGTCAGTATTGTTAGATTGAAACCTTACACTATGAAAGGCTCTGCTGATTGTGCAGGACATGCGTTGTTGTCCTGATAAGGTTTGGCAAGAGATGAGAATCTGTTAAACTGACAACACTGGTCAAATGGCTGTAACATGACCCTGTGGAGCAATAGTGTGTCTGACTCCTGATCAGATGGTTGTGTGTTTGAGTCACTTAGGCTCATGGCTCTAAGGACCTCACTCCTGTCCACCAAGAAAGACATTAAAACCAGGGTATTAATCAATCAAAACCGCAGTCTTGTTAATATTTGCCTGTGTGCTAGACTCTGTGTAGTGCAGCAGATAATTTCACATAAAAGGAAATTGTTCACAAGTCCCAAAAATTGCAGATATGCTATAAAGAAACTTTACATTGCTACGCTACCCCACCCTAAAAGTTTTATGTGGCTGACACCTTGCATTGACTCTGACCTGAGAGAACAACCACCTGAGAAAACAGCCACGTGTGAGACTCTGTGGCGCAACGGTAGCGCGTCTGACTCCAGATCAGAAGGTTGCGTGTTCAAATCACGTCAGGGTCATTTCTTTACTTGATTCTGATGCTTTACACTGCTCTTATGTGACCACTACCAAACAATAGTCACATTGTTTTCAGTATGTTCCCACGTGCTTCCTATGTGTCTGCTAGCTCTTTGTTTTTCCACACATTTTTTACACTAACGTTAAACAGAATTTCAATCTTGATACATACACTGTTGCTGCTTTTTAAAAAAGAAATGCTGGCAAGACTGTGACTTAAATCAGTGAAGTGTAAGAGTGCGTACCAAAATTGCAATTTGGTTTCAAAATTCCTTTTTTATTCAACATTTAGTGCCACTGCAGAGCTGCTTTTATTTATTTCATCTCAGGAAAATGCATTCCTCTTTTCCCAGGTTTGGCCATTTTGGTTTTTGGCCATTTTGGTGTGCAACTGCAGCAAAGTGGAATTTTGCAGCATACATACTCCATACAAAGCCTCACATACACCTCTTGATATTGATCAATACAAACAAACAAAGGCAGGAAGCAATGCAGGGTTTAAAATTAGAAATAAAAAATACAAATTCATAGTCAAGAGAATGTGCTCAACATGGATGTGTCTTTTCTTCCAGTACAAGTGAACTCCATAAGCTACATTTGAAGACTGTTCTTAGAACCGGAAATAATTAAAAAGGAACTGCTTACTTGATGATATCAAGTTATTATGGGTTGTGCCTCTAAAGCTTTATCTTTGAACACGCTAAGTGACATTTCTTTAGACAGATGTCATTATTTTCCCCCTTCCATGCTGCTTTAAAAAACCTTTCCAGTCTGCTGGCCCCTCCTGGGGATTTCTGGTGAGGAATCGAGACCAAGAAGTGCCAAAATTAGACAAATTGAAAGCACAAAGCAGATGGGGAAGGTTCTCTCTGGCAATAGTTGCAGTCACCCTGCGATGTATTAATGAGACACTTTGACACATTTCAGTGATTAAATTATTGTGAACAGCTATATTACAGCGTGAGTACTTAGAATGTGCAACATGACCGAGAAGGAGAGGTGGGAAAAAGCACTTAGATGTTTAGATATTGCTAGCAAACAGAGAACTAGACAAAAGAGAGAAATGAAAGAAAGAAAATCTTACTAAGCATTCTGCAGATGCCCATCACTGTCTGGAAGACGGGATTGGAGAAGCAGACCCGGAGCCTCAGCGTAATGCCGTTGGGCAGACCCAGTCTTAGGGGCTTGTGCTGTTGCATGAAGACCAGCTTGGCATCAGCGTGGATGCCATATTTCTCCAGAGTCCAGGCTGTCCGCAGCAGCCACCGCTGCTTCTGCTCCCACCACAGAGCATGATCTGACCAGTCCTGTTTGATCTCTGCAGAGGACAGAAACAAAAGTCAGAGTTAAAGAGTTAAACTATTCAAGAAACTGAATCTGGTCATCTTTACTTTACAAATATTCTAATTTACTTATTACTATGATGAACAATGATATTTTAAATGGCATTTTAACTGAAAAATAATGCATTGTTAATGGACTTTTTGTATGGTTATTTTTAACAAAAGCTGTGGAGTGATTTTTTTCTTCTTTTTCACCTGTAAAACTTAAAAGTGGGTCCTGAGTAACTGAACCAGCACACACACACATATCATTCTACTGACCATTAATCTTTTGTAAATATAAATTAACTTTTTTTCACTTATATTAAGCAGCCATAGTGTACTAGACCAGTTTACTACTGAAAGAGACTATGATCGTAATGGATGGTGCTGCACTTGACTGTGTTATTGAAATATGTTTCTAATATTGTGTCCATTCCCATTTGAATGTAGCAAATATTAGAAAGGAGTCAATAAAGTTTGCATGCACAGCACAACTATTGTATAACAAACAAATTAAATGTATCAGCTTAAAATGTAGAATTCATGGTAGAGCTGTTGTATTGGTCTGCAGCTGCTGGTATTACCTGGTCTTCCCCCCAAAAAACTTTGGCGTTTTCACCTATTCAATACTCTATCTGCCTCCTCATTTCCATTACATTACTAATACATTACTATTACATTGCTCTCTTTCCTTTGCCCTCACCCCCAATGGCTGGCTCTCTGGTTCTGCTAGAGATTTCTTCGTGTTAAAAAGGAGTTTTTCCTTCCCACTGTTGCCAAGTAGGTGCTCATAAGAGGTCCTGTGATTGCTGGGATTTCCTTTTACCTTACAATAAAGAGCGCCCTGGGGCGACTGATTTGGGGCTATATAAATAACATAAAATTGGCATTGAATATAGTCACACAGTTCATGATGAAGACGGGAATGGGTTAGCTAACTGGTAGGTAACAAAACACGACTTACAAACCACAGTGGTTTAGTGGCACAAACGGTGCTTATGTTTGCAGTTACTAATGAAATATCACAAATTAATTAGTTTCATTTTTAATATTTAATTAGTGACATTTGATCATTAAAAATTTACGCAACGCTAATACATTTTTAGTAGCCAGCTAAATTGTTTGTCTATGTTTTGAGCAACATTGCTATGACACACTATATAACACACCTTCTTTGTTTAAAGCTAACCCCAGCTCACCGCATTTGTGAACTAATAATTAGCGACAGGTTTTACATTAAGATGCTATCTGTCCGGAAACGGTGTGTAACTGCAGTTGGCGTGTCTGTTGGATTTCGTGGTCCAGCAGTGGTTGTTGCGCAGACTCTGTGGCGCAACGGTAGCGCGTCTGACCAGAAGGTTGCGTGTTCAAATCACGTCAGGGTCATTTCTTTAACATCTTACCCTGTGAGAAGACTCGATGCATGCTCAGTCATCCATGATGATGATTCATCATTCACTTCAGTCTCGAAACTGAAACGCTTCTCCCACTGAAAACGCTACGTCCAATATTACATTTGTATTTAAAAACAATAATCTGTTAAGTGAGGAGCTTTTCTCGTAACTGATCCAGTTTCTGCTGGATGTATCAGAGGGAGTGTTAGGGTGAGAGTGAGCAACGATGCTCCTTGGAAATATATCAAAGTTTTTGCAAGACATTTAAAACTCTCTAAAAGGAGATAATCACATGTGAGAATATTACTTTATGAGGGACGATTTCATATCTACTACCCACGAGTGCATAAAAATGATGAATATATGCATCAATCATTTTTCAAGAAGGCAAAAGTGTGATGAAAAGTTGAGTGAGGGATCTTATAACAATACAAAAAATGTAGTTGTAATTATCAGACTGACACATTGCATTAACTCTGACCTGAGAAAATAGTCATCTGTGAGACTCTGTGGCGCAACGGTAGCGCGTCTGACTCCAGATCAGAAGGTTGCGTGTTCAAATCACGTCAGGGTCATTTCTTTGCTTGAGTTTGCTCCTTATACACTGCTCTTATGTTACCACTACCAAACAATAGTCACATTGTTTTCAGTATGTTCCCACGTGCTTCCTGTGTGTCTGCTAGCTCCTTGTTTTTCCACACATTTTTTACACTAATGTTAAACAGAATTTCAATCTTGATACATACACTGTTGCTGCTTTTTTTTTTAAATGAAATGCTGGCAAGACTGTGACTACATAATTTGTCACTGTGTGTTTACCAGATAGATCAATAGATAGATCTTTATTGTCACTGTTACCAGAACAATGAAACATACCATGCCATCTCTCCGTCTGCAGCATGCAGGTTTTTACATTCAGATTCTTAGGATAAGAGAATAAGATAAAATAGACTTAAATTTAAGAGGTAAGCCATGTTGCTGAAGCACAACATAGAAAAGTGCAGCCTCTTTATTAACTCAAATATGTTCACTACAGAGTTAAATCAGCAGGACTTTTTTCATCTTGGATTGTGAGAGATGCAGCACAACACAGTTACCCACTCTGCATTGATCCTGGTGTGATTTAAACATGCAGACATGTTACTGTCGTGGCACAGCGCCAGACATAGATCATGGAGAGGTCCACTATTTGAGCTCTTACCAAACTTCATCAAAACAGTGGCCACAGCAGCCACTTTCTTTTCCTAAATGACTGCAATATTATAGCACATGTTAATGTTTATCCTTATTTCTTTTCCTTATTTTCTGTCATGATACACCGTTGTTGTCAGAAGTTCACGTACACTCAGTGACAGCTTAGATCTTCTTTCAGACATTGGCAAAGTGGTGACACATCTGAATAACACATCCGCGAAGGTCCTTGGAATATGCAGTTGTTTAGAAATGGCTCCAAGGACCTTTCCAACTCGTGTAAATCTACAATTCTCCTTCTTAAATCGCCACACTTCTTTGGACTTTCCCATTGGTCTGAATTTTGGTCAGCCCAATGATTGCAATCAAAAAGGTCCCGTTTGTATTTGCAAGTTAAGGCAAGTTAATCGTGATCACTAACAAGAACATAACAGTCGTTGTCAAGTTAAAAGACATTGACCCTGTGTGGACTAGAGGATATCCGAAATGAATTTAAACTTGTGCACCAAATGCTTGTTTTTAAAGCTGTTAAAGATGTATGCTGTACAACCATTCCAGCCTGGAAAAAGAACAGTTTAAAGAAATTATTTTAATGCTTTATAACAAAGTTACAAAACATGTTTAAAGAATGCGTGACTTATGTTGATTGAATGCATGCATAGCCCCGCTTGCTATCAACAACTGATCAATTCGCCCGAGCTTTATTTATAGCTTTGCTTCCTCACTCCTTCAATGTTTGCTCCTAGTTAATTTACATTCATCCTCCCTGAAACTAAAACAGCCTCGTGTGATTGAGCTGTTTTGGTTAGATTTTACTGGTGTCTGCATGATCCTTCCAACCTAATTGGTCTCACATTGACAAACTACTTGAGGAAACATATGTTTAGGCCGATTTTGTATTTCTTGCTGAAAGCAGCGGCGGAAGAAGTGAGCAAACTAAAATTGAAAAGATCTAGCAGGTGACAAAAGAAAAAAAAGTTATAAGAGCAATTCAGAGGACTCGTGACACACTGTGTGCTGAATAATTCATTCAGTTTTCTTGCTTTAACTATGCATTTGTAATTTTGTTAACTGTATGTGAACTCTTGTGTGACTATGTAAATTACGACACTAATTTTAGTCTGAAGTGTGACTGAGAGGAAGACAAAGAGAGGAAGACAGAGCTACCCACGTGTCTTTTCCACCAACTTGAGGATAACCCCTCCGATGTGAAGGTCGGAGGCCACGCTGATGGTGACAGGTGGGGCATCGAGGCCCAGGTCCTCCACCGTGACTGACAGGTCCCACGCCGCCATACTGGAAAAAAAGAGAGCGTGGGATAGTGAGAAAGAAATGCAGCAGACAAGCCTGACAGAGCACAGTGACAGATAAACACACAAACACGGAGAGAGTAAACAGCTTTATCGACCTCCTTCATCTTTTATGTGATGGATTACGGGTGACAAATGCCTTGTGTTTCTGTTTATTTGTCCTTGTTGTTACATATGTGACAACAATAACAAAGACAATGGAAGAAGACGTGTAATTAACTTTCCTTCGTTTCTTCGCCACATTGATCAAACTGTGAAAAATCAGCTCCATGAGACTGACATGAAAAACTGTTCAGATGTTTCAGAGGGAGTGTTAGGGTGAGAGTGAGCAACAATGCTCGTTTGAAATACATCTAAGTTTTTGCAAGACATTTAAAACTCTCTAAAAGGAGATAATCACATGTGAGAATATTACAAAGTACTTTATGAGGGACGATTTCATATCTACTACCCACGAGTGCATAAAAATGATAAATATATGCATCAGTCATTTTACAAGATAGTAAAAGTGTGATGAAAAGTTGAATGAGTGATGTTATAACAATACAAAAAATGTAATTTAAAAAGGAAATCTGATAGCTTTGGTAATATAACACCTCCTTCTGCTTTTCAGGGCATTTAAAATATTGAAAGAGACAAAGGGAGGATATTTGACCTGCCAATCACCCTTCAGCCTATCAGAGAAAACCAACTTTAACCCACACAACACTGCGCAACATGACACAGACACACACGTATGATAGATGGGATGTCCACTCTGATGAGCACTTCCTGTTTCTGACTTAAACTATCACCATGTATGCACACTTCCGCTTTCTGACCCGCCCAAAGTGAGAAGTTCATCCCCTGTTAAGACAGTGTCCTCCTGCATATGTATGAAAAGTGGAAGCCCACCTTGAAGATATTTCATTTAAGGTCTGAAATGTGTCTGAACTTTGAATTAAGATCAGATAGAGACAAGACAATCCATAAATAAAAGTTTCACACCCCCTGCACCTTTACTTAGGTCTACACTTTCCATATCTGCATGAGTCTAATCATAATTTTCCATCTGTGTGAACACTTCATCATTTTACATTTCATTTCATGAAGTGATGAAAGTAAATACATGACCTCAGATGTGTGTTTAATACAGAAGCTTCGTAAACATGCGCACACACACACACACACACACACGCCCTGTCCTAAACTCGCTCTCTGTCCTCATGCTGTCACACATACACACACTTTAAAGGACAATACCGTCAGTTTCCCGCGTCCAAGGTTGTGAAAAATGGAAACTGTGGACCCCCTGTGCCTCTGTCAAGATCTCTGAAGAAGTTCCCAGGTTTTCTGTGTGAAGGTTTAGCTGTTTTGCCTCTCTTGGGTTGTGGTCTCTGCTACTTGTGTCACTGCTGCTTGTTCCTTTTTTTTTCTTTGTCAGTTTCCGACAGGCGGAAATGTGAAAAGGCTCAAACATTTTTCACTGACAGACTGTGGGAGTGACACATATAAGGCAATTTGGGTGTGCATAAATATGTTATTTTTCTGTGTTGAGTAATCAGCAAAAACGTAATTTTAGGGTGTGAGTTATGAGTCCTATACTTTAGCAGCAGCCCTTGGAACTTTTATTGACATATGAGACACAAACCAAAACAATTTAATTTTTATGCTCCACTAGTAATAAATATTGGTGCATTCAATACTAAAATTAATTGTCGCTTGTCTAACATTCATAAAGATAATAAGGAGTTCATTGCTTTTAATATGGGGAAGATACCTTTATACAATGATCCAGCCTTGCTGTAACTACAAACGGTTTTTTTGTATTTTTGAATCCGCTAGAGGGAGACCAAATACGGACATATTCTTCTATACAAGAGTATAACATTTATGTTGCTTTCAGAGCTAGATGGCTTTTGGAGAATCACCTAAAGTGTCGATTTTAAGTCAAGTTTATTGCGTAGGGTTGACGTTTTAATTTATGTTGTTCTGCTACCGCATCCAAAACGGCTACTTTCTGGAAACGTCTTGTTAAGATACATATTTTTATTCATTATTTTGTGGGCTGTAGCCGGCTAGCGTGTTCTTATCATGTAACGTCAAAATTTCCGACAGTCATGAAGGCGGCGCGCTGTTGTGGTTGACGGTTTCGACTCTGCCACTTGGGTCGGGGTTTTCGCTGGGTGGGAACTTGAAAATAGAAACACCCTCAGCCGTGTAGCCTACGTATTTCACATGTCACAGCATAACTTGTTCAATGACACCACTGAAAATCACATTACAACTCACATTTTTACAGGTACTCATTTGGTGGCAATTAGCAGGCTCCCCTCATAAATGGTACGGTCCTATCTTAACTTCCCAAACAAAAATGGCACATGAGTGTTTGTGAGGTGTGTTAATAACGAAAACGAAACAACGACAGAGTGTGACCGACACTGCAAATTGGAAAGCCTTAGCAGCACGACCCGTTAGTTTCCTCAGACATGGCACTGCAAATGTCAGCTCAAGTTTCCCGTATCACAGCTCTCCCGTACTACACCGGCGGCCCTCTGTCCCGTGTCCGTGCTGACACTCAGAGTGTCGGTGTCAAGTTCAAACATATTTTAACTCCTGGAAGCCCCCAGCTGGGAAGGAAGCCAGCAACAAGTGCTTCCCGCGGCCATATTAATGCTGTCTACCGAACTGACAAGTTCTCAACGACAACACCACTTTGGCGGTCCAGCCGAGGCACCCATTCCTCCTTACCCCAGGTGAACATAGGCTGGCTGGGTAAGTTTGCTCTCGGTACCGCCTTTGGAGTGAGCACAGCCGTGCTGGTCCAGTCTCTCCACACCGGAGCTTTCACCGCCATAGCCCTCTCTGATACGGAAGACTGGAAGGCAACTAAGGGTGAGAGAGTTAAGCGACAGAGGAGAAGATTTTAATTTCAGTTTACAACACTTAACCTGCAAGGTCTTTGAAACGTGTGCGGTTACATGACCACCAGAACCTGTCCAGCTGTTGTCACAGGGATAAATAATACCGCTAAAGCAATGAGTGGTAACAGATCAGAGCTGAAAGTTTCACAGTACACATCTATGTCATACACATTATACTGCATATAAAAAAATTCCAATAAAGAAATAAAAATAAATAATACATATGTAAAACACACCAATATTTTAAAATTAACCAGTAAATGCTTAAATATGCGAGTAATGTTTCAAAATTTGAAATTACGGAATGACACTGACTTACTGCGTCCAAGTTGTGAGCTTGTGAAAAATTTGATGCACTATTTAGTTTCCTTTATAAAGTTGTGGTCAGAAGTTTACATACACTCATCATGGGCATGAATGTCATGGGCTTTTCTAATTTTTAATTTAACCGTTGTTTTTCCAGGATGGAGTGATTGTACAGCATACATCTTTAATGACTTAAAAAACAAAACAAAATACCATGCACACATTTGAAATTATTTTGTATTTTCTCTAATCTACACAGGGTGAAAAGTATTCATACAGGCTAAAATGGATACATACAGCCCCATCGATATTTGGTTAAATGTCAGTTAGCAAGTTGTGCCTAGAACAGATACTGTTGGTAGCCATCAACAAGCATCTGGCATAAATCTAGCTGGACATTTGACCACTCATCTTGGCAGAATTGGAGTTCATTTAAATTAAATTGTTTCCAGTCATAGAGCTGGAATTTAAGCATTATCCACAAATTTTCAGTTGGGTTGAGGCCAAAGCTTAATGGAGCCATATCTAGACAACTCCCGATTCCATAGTCAAACGACTATATGCAAGTACAAGGTTTCTGGATGTGTCACCTCCTTGCCAAAGTCTGGAAGAAGACCCAAACTGTCACTCTCAGATGAGAGGATATTGTTTAGGAGGAACCAGGAGTCATAAAGACTCAAGCCTGCCATGAACTGGAAACTGCTGGAACACCAGCATGACTGAGTTTTACATTGTCATGGACTGAGAGGGTGCTGACCAAATTTGCTATTGCCCACATGGACAGGCCAAAAGCCTTCTGGAGAAAAGTTTTTCTGAAAATCTACTAAGAAGAGTGGTCAAATATTCAGTCAGGAGCGTGTTGATGTCTGCTCAAAGTGCAAATGGCAAATACATTTGATGTTCTATGTTGCTGTTGGATGATTTACTGCCTGTTCTCTTTATCTAACTTTTCTCTCAGCCACCCTGCTGTCTCTGAGCATGGAGGACAGGCGTCAGTACTGCAGCACAACTGGCTCTAAGCCACTTGATGAGATCTCAGTGTGGACTCCCACTGCAGGTCAGACCCCCAGCATCAGTCACAGTTACCATCCTGTTTGCACAGGGTTGAGTGGTGGTGGTGGCAAGGTTTTCCAAGAGGCAGGTTTCAGATCATTTATAATTATGTTAATTGTGGACAGACTGCAGTATATGTAGCTGCTCCATAACAGTATGCACAAGATTCAGCTGCTAAAAAATGCAGTCTGATTACAAACATCAATATGTTTTCTTCTGGGTGAAAAAAAATGCTGCCCCACACATCCCTGGTTTTTAAGAGACAATAATCGGCAGTGTACCCAAACGCTGTGAGGGGGAGTCAATTTTCCCCTTAGTCATAGGGTGAAGGCCTTGGTCATTCAGGAGGTGCTATTCCACACTGAATAGAGCCAAGTCAGATTGTTTGATGGTTTGGGCATTTGCCCTAGGATGCCTCTTGATCGCCTTCTAGGTGAGGTGTTTCAGGCACGTCCTGCCGGGAGAAGGCCTTGGAGCATCTCTGTTTGATTTCTGCATCTCATACTGTAGATGCTTGGCAGCGATTGTGAGAGTTGTGACAGTCGCTTAAGGATTTATTGGCTTTGTGGCAAATCATTTCATTACATACACATCTTGTGATCTTCTACAAATGGTGGCAGCCTTTTCCAAGAATTGTTTAGGAGGTGATGCTTTTTGTATGCGTTAATCTACAGCTGTATCCCTTGTTCTGATTCACCAGGTAAGCAAACCTGGTCCTGTGACTCTTTGTGTTTCTCATCATCAGGTGGTTCGCAGCCAACTCACTACCCGAGGAATGAAAAATTGGACCAGAAGATTTCCCTTTATAACGGCGACATCACCAAGCTTCAGATAGATGCTATAGTCAATGCAGGTATGAGTGTGTGTGTGTGTGTTTTAAAGCTTTGTGTAGTTGTCTGTTTTCACACAGGACAAAACCAAATGTAATTAAAAATAAATTGATGAAGCTTAATTTTATTTTGCCGTTATTTGACTAAAAATAACGATTCGCCGTGGTGTACAGATGAAACCTTTGCAAAGGAATAATGTGAAGAAGAGCCAGTCAGAGGGGAAACATGAGAAAGGATTATGTTTTTAAAAGCTTGGTGCCAAACTGAGTGCCGCCTCCAATCCGTTTGTGCATTGATGTGCATACATTTAGCAAGGAACACCTGTGAGGGAGGTTCACACCGTGATTATGGGTATTATGTTTTCTCAGTGTGTGGGAGATACAGCTACAGGGCTTTATATGGTTAAGAATCCTACTGTGAAGTTTTCTTTAAAGTGGAGTACAAAAGAATAAAAGAACAGCAGAACGGCTGAGAATCACAAGATTTGCTGAGTCGCTCCCTGGAAACTTTAAAAGTAGACAAAGAAACACAAAAGCAGAGCTAGCATTCATCTGAAGTCTCCATGCTGGAAGAATTATGGACAGACTGCTTTGATATATGTGAAATTCATCGTTGTACCCCATATGCTTTGTTTGTTTATGTAGTATCCCCCAGCTGTTTGGTTTAAGAACACTGCATCTTTTAATGTCTGTGCACTGCAGAAAGTGATTATTTTCAACACCAACTGTTGATATAATGCATGCATCTGCTGGACATTGGAAAAGGCCTTGCTGGCTGCAGTTGGCCTATGAGCAAAAAGGTTGACATTTACCCATGGCAGTGGTTGATGTTTATCTGCTGCGTCAGATCAGTTTTGCTTTGGGTAAATGTTCAGCAATAGTATGATGAAGAGCTGGGAGAGTCTGAAATGTCTGAGTTAGTGGAACAAGAGGGGGAATACATCAAAATAAACGACTATAGACAATAAATGCAAAGCAAAACTTAAAAACCACTTTGATAATGGTAATGCTCTCAACCAAATGATATTGTAAGCCATTTGGTAAATCTGTGTTTTTTTGTTTTGTTTTGTTTTGTTTTCAATTCATTTTAATATACAATTTATTTAAAAACGGACTAGCTCTGGAACAAAAGAGACAAATGTTTTAATTCCAAAACTCCTTACAAATATTGAATTATAAATAATATTTACGCTATATCTAATCAGCCAATCATAAGCATTTAGGGATGGTCGAGAAGTTAAAACTGAAGTTTGGACCATGAGAGTACCTCATTCCCACCATTCCTATCAGCCCAGAACTGAAACTGAGGCTATGATTCACACAGGCTCACCAAAATAGGATAAAAACAATTTGGAAAATGTTGTCTGGTCTGATGAGTCTCCATTTCTACTCTGACATTTGGATGGTAGGGTCAGAATTTGGTGCAGACAATATGAAAGCATGGATCTTGTCTATCTTGTCTGTGTTATAGTTCAGTTCAGGCTGCTGGTGGCGGTATAATGGTGTGGAGGATATTTTTTGGGGGCAAACTTTGGGTCCATTAGTGCCAACTGAGCATTTCTGACGAATGCTTCAAGCACCGGGATAAATCTATACCACAAAGAATTAACGCAGTTCTAAAGACAAAAGGGGGTCCAATTCAGTGTACCTAATAAAGGGTCCAGTGAATATATATCAAACTCTTAAAACCTTTTTTGCTCACGTTACTCATTTCCTCCCATCACTTGTTGTTCTCAGGTTTTAGATTGTAGTGACCATTAGATGGAGCCAGAAGCCACTTGATCCATTCAAGACTTTCTTTTTCCCACAAGGCTTTTTGGGCATGTGGGGGAAATTTAATCGGTGTCTTGGCACTGGTGATGCATCGGGGGAGAGTGAGGCAGGCCAGCATGCCTAAATGATGCTTGATGATGAGGCTTTAGCAGAAAATGATAGATTTTCACTGGCAGCTGACTGTCAGCAGGTGCGCGCTGTGCCAGCATCCAGTGAATATTTTGATCGTTGACTCTCATAGTTCACAGTGTGACTGCTTCTGTTTGTGTGTGCCTGCAAGTAATTATACATGCATCTGCCTACAAATGTTTCAGTAATTATGTGTGTATACAGTAAGTACCGTCTCTGTGTTTCTGGAGAGGCGACTTTGTATTTTACAAGAGCTTTTACAGAGTCGTGGGATGCAAAGTAGCACAGAATTAACAAGAGGAAACAGCTAGTAAAGTGTCATTTAGCGGAGAGGACGAGGCAAGGTGATGAAGAAAAACCTCAGCAATGCCAGAGGAAACATGACTGAGAGATGGAGCGTGAGAGAGTCAGCACACTGAGTGACAAACAGCAAGAGGGGAGTCTGGAGGAGTGAAAAGAAGAAGATGAAAGAGACACAGGGAGAGG
>VOQK01018425.1:2041-12751 GCA_015052645.1 Benitochromis conjunctus
TCAACAGCTGACGGAAATGATGGAGCTGATATATGCTGGTGGATAACCTGCGAAGGAGATCGGAGACAATCAACACGAACACATTAGACTGTTGGTGGGACAGGACAGAGCCACACTACTGCTACATGACCTGTAACCTACGCTCTCAGCGTAGGTGTCAAATAGCCAAGCTTTGTTGGGCCTCCGTTTGGACTGGCCGTCTATGGCCCCACACGAAGCAGAAGCATACCTGCCGAAGCCGTTCATTAAGGCCACGATCTCCTGACGAGTGAGCTGGAAGCCTTTGGATGGGCTGTGTTCAGGGAGGTTCTTGATTTCCTTCTCAGAGAAGAGGATCTTCAGAGCAGTACCAAGACCCTGGGTCTGCACACAACACAAACTCTATAACACTTTCATTTTAGGACCAAGCTTACAAATCACACACACATGAATGGAGAAAATACAGTCGGATCCATAATTTGGTGGCAGGTTGTGACAGTTTAGCCTCTCAATCACCACACAGTGCATTTTAAATCCAACAAGCTTTCGTTTAAAGGGTTTCATTGAACTATGAATTACAGGCAATAACAAACACAAACCCAACTCCAGAGACACTGGGACACAGTGTTAAATTTAAACAAAACACAGACGGTCGGTCTGAGTACTCAACCTCACCTCTGGCACCGGTGCCTACCTCTCAATTTTAAATACATGTAGACATTGAGAGTTCTCGGGAGGGGCCGTGCTGACACCAAGCACCATGCCCCTCCCATGTTTTAAATGCACTTTAGAACAGCACGCAGCAACACCACATATGAGTGGGTGGAGGCAGGCAGGCATGGGGTCTTCACACCCCCGTTTCCTGTTTACCAACTGGGCGGAGGAGGAGGAGGAGGTGGCCGTCTGATCTGGGATGCTGGGCCTCCCTGCTGCTGCAGGACTGGGGGTGGTCTGCTTGTCTCCACCCAGGGCAAAGGGCAACATCTCCTGAGTCCAGGTCACCCCTCTGGGGGTGGTGGTACCTGGACCTGGGGTGCAGAGTATGTTTGGGGATTGTGTACGGCTTCCATTTGTGTCTGTCTCCATGTTGGGTAAGTGCAGAGTATTTGTATATATCAGGTCGGGTGTTAGACTCCACCTCTCTGGGATGTATATACCCGTCCACAAACACACACACGCAGACACACGCGCGCACACACGCGCACACACACACACTGTCCCTGCATTTACACAGACAGAGGCTCAGAGTGAACTTCTACACAGACGCTCTCACAACATAAATGTCCTCGTCGGGTTTGAATAATTGTTTTTTAATTACATGTATGAGCGCTGTTTGCATTTAGTCCATTCCTAAGTTGTGAGTCTACAGCAGCCAAAATCCTGTCTTTGTTATTAACGTTTGAAATGATGACGACACCTGAAAAGTAACACAAAACTAGCTGCCTTTCCAGAAAAACACACAAACTTTTACAAACCCTGTTTCCTCGTTCCCTCCCAGGCTTCTGATTGGCCAACATTTCTACACGGTTAGGATTTGGCGTGTTCTTGACAGCGTTTGACTCCATTTTTGACATTTACATGTGGACGAAGATATTTTTCAAAACTGCACGTGTGGACGGGATTTTAAAAAAAAAAAACGAAAACGGAAAAGCTCCATTTTCAAAAATACTCATGTACGTGTGGACGTAGCCTTAATTCCATCAGTTTTCACAAGATCTCCTTGTAACTCCAATAGCTGACGAGACTTTGAGGAGGTTTCATAGTGTGGTGGTTAATGAAGTCACTCAGAACGTGAATGATTGCTGGTTCTTTGAGACATGAACCTTTCTTGGCCTTGTCAGGAAGGACGTTCGACAGAAACCTCTGCTAAATCAGCGCTACCTTGTGTGGTGACTCCTATGTGACCAGGAGCAGCCAACAGTAGCTTTAAGAGGCCTGGGACAGTAACGTTGTTGTGCCTCGTTCTACATCCAGCGACTCAAAAACTAACGTCGTCCCTCCTTTCTCTTAGAGTGTGCAGAGCTGCATAGCCACACGTCTTACAGCCAGTACTTAAATAGCAGTTAGCATTATAGAAGGTTAATTGTATTAATTGAGTGCAGTGGTAAACTTAAGTGATATGTGTGATAGTCGAGAGAGAAGCAGTAACTGTTATGTCTCTTCTTTCTCTGTTTGAAGGGGTGATGGAGTGTTGCCCTCGTGGAGCTGAAGGTCAGATGCCTGGCCCTGAGGATCAGGACACCCAGTCCGTGTCTACTCGGTCCCAGTCGCAGAACCAGGCGTGCAGGACGAAGCTTACCATCAGCAGAGGAGTGGAGGTCAGTGGCTCCTCTCCTCTTAAGTGTGAACTCAGTGCTTCTGTTGAAGGCAGAGACTCGCTGCAGGAAGCAGCGAACCCACACCGGTATATTGATGATGGCAGCAGCAACTCAAAGTTTGACGTCTTGTGTGACATCGATAAAACTGGTCATTCGTTGGTTGGGGAGTTTTTTGACGAGCCTTCAAATATTGACGTGGAAGGAACGAGTCCGTCGTGTTCATACTCGATGGCGGCCGTTGATTTGCCGTCAACTTCTTCCAGTGTTAATGGCTGGAGTCGCTATGACAACGTGTTTTCCTTGTCCCGGCCCTTCACCGACAGCGGCAAAGCGTTCCCTCGAACTGGCAGGGAAAGACTGTTTGCCTGCAGCTACTGCGGCAAGGCTTTTAACCGGCCCAAGAAAGTGGAGATCCACCAACGTGTCCACACAGGGGAGAAGCCTTTCAGCTGCTCCACATGTGGGAAGATGTTCTCTGAGGCTGGGAACCTGAGAAAACACCAGAGAGTCCACACTGGGGAGAAACCGTACACCTGTGGGGTGTGTGGCAGGGGATTTGCCTGGATAAGAAACCTGAAAACACACCAACAAAAGAGCCACGCTGAAATTTACAATGACGAGACCTGGGAATGTAAATGAACTGCCTTCTTACTCATATGTGGAAGGCGTAGTGATCCCAGAGAGACACTAGAAAGCCGGTTTGTGCTGGACAGAACGGAAAGTAAAATTATGTTGACATTTTACTGAAATATAAGGTCTCCTGTAAAATGGCATAGTTCAGTCTGTGAAACAGATTGGCCCAACTACATTCTTTGTTTTTACAGAAGAGTGACATTTACACTCCTCCCACATGATACTCCAGACTGGAATCAGGGCAGTGTTTTAGCTATCCGTTTCAACAAACCTGGAAAGCAGAGTGAAGCGGAGCACTGTTGGCCTCCACATCTGTGTGCGTTTTCTGTAAAAGCAGGTAGCCAGTGTGGTTGCCACCCTCGGCTGCTCTGCTCTGATTGGTCAGGTCCAGTGTCCTAGTTCTCGCTCTGCCAGTTTTGTGTATACCCCCAGTGCAGGAGTGCTCTGTAAGCCAGACGCTGTGATAGATGTCATGTATGTAAAAAACACTTTAACATAGTATTTTATTTCATGGTGTCTTTAATAAGAGCTTTATAATAAAACGAATCATAGTTTACAAAGATGTTTGACATATTTTCAAGAAGCTGAATTGAAATGGTTGAATTGACAGCTCTTGTCATAGAACCAAAATACTCCATTGAAGGTAAAGAGGAACTTCAGCTCCGAGCACACCAACTTTGTGGCACAGAGGAATACGATGTATCGAGAGGCCTGAGGGAAGTGGGTCTCTGCTAAAACAAACTACGCTGTGCTGCCATCAGTATGTCCAATGACCCTGTATCAAAGGTTTGTGGCCCACAAAAGCACATGTTTACATCTGAAACATTAGATGTATCAGTTGTTACATTAAAATGTGTACAGTCACATTTTCAGACTGGCTGTTTCAACCTTTGGAAATAAAATTTGTATGAAAACCGCTAAGCTTTAATTCCCTCGCAGTTCTTAAGACTGATACTTGTTACACACTGTTGGGTTGGAGTTTATTAGAAATGCCTTTGTTTGAATTGCAAAGTATTGTAGTTTTTATGTCTACGTTTATTTGTAGCTTGTGTTAGCATGAGAGCGTTGTTCATGTTGATTGGGTTATAGTTGGATATTCCACATTTTGCATGCATCGTTTTATTAATGGAATAAAATGTCCTTTACATCAAATGCGTGGGTTGTTTTGTTTTCAGAGCCTGTTACAGACTTCACGTTGGTAGAAAGCAGAAACATTACAGCTGATAAATTATAAATAAAGCATCAAATGCAACCCTCAACACCTGCATGAAGGCTGTGGAGGTGACTGCAAATCAGTGTTAATAACATAACCACATCCGTCCATTCAGCCATTCTCTAACGATTATGTGGTGCCAACTCGTGGGGGTGGCAGTCAAGCAGATAACCCAGATCTCCTGCTCCCCGGCATCGAGGTGTTCCCACACCACCCGAGAGATCGCTCGAGCATCTCTTCCCTCTCATTGGGAAATGCCTGCGACACCTCACACAGGAGCCACCCAGGAGGCGTCCTAGGCATACTAGATGCCTGGACTACTTCAGCTGGCTCCTTGTGATAAGGGGAAGTCACAGCTCAGTCCCTCAGTCCTCCGCCTGTCACTGAGGGACGGTCCAGTCAACGGTCGGAGGAAGATCATTTCCACCACTTCTGTCACATTTTTTTTTTCTTTCACTACCCAGAGTTTATGGCCCTTGGTGAGGATGGCAGTATAAAGTGGCTCTCTCTTCACCAAAACAGACTGTCAGAGCATCTGGAACACTGCAGAAGTGACACTGATCTATTCATCATCCCTCTTTCATGACCCTGGAACACTCATACTCCTCTGCTCGGAGCATCAACTCGTCCCTGCCATGACGTGGGCACTCCACCGTGTCCTGACTGAGAACCTTGGGCGAGGTGCTAATTCTCATTCCTGCTGTTTTAAATTCAGCCATGAAAGCGCCCCAGTGTGACCTGGAGACAACCATCTGATGAAGTCAAAAGAAAGGCATCATCTACAAAAAGATGAGATGGGTCTTATATAGTGCTTCTCTACACTCAGTACTCACAAATCTTTATACAACATTCATCGTTCAAGCATTTTTACTATGCTTAAGTGCTTTTGTGTCTGTCTATCTATCTTTGTATCTAACACTCACACTCCAATGGATGCACCGACGAGCAAGTATGGGTTAGTATCTTGTCCAAGGATATTTGGCATGCAGACTAGAGCAGCCAGAGATCAAGCCACCAACCTTCCGATTAGGCAGTCGAGCAGGTGGAGGACCTGCTCTACGTCCTGAGCTACAGCCACCACATGAGACCAAAAAAAAGAAACCTTGGCTGCACCTGGTGGAGTTCAGCATCCAGCAGGAACGACTCAGATTTTACTGGCAGTATGGACCAAGCTGTCACTGCAGTTCTGAGGGACTAAATGACTCGTAACTACGGACCAGACCACATGCACCGCCCTCAGGATCCCCTGAGGGACGTGAGCGAATGTCTTTACCTGACTGCACAGACTGGTTGGACAAACTTCCACCTACCCTCAAATATCCTGAAGAGGATGATGAGCTAGGCCAGTGTTCTAGCACCAAGATGAAAAACCATTAAATTGTTGTGTACTCGTATCGCTTGACCTCAGTACTGCGTTTGATACTGTTGACCATAATATTTAATAGGCTCAGTGTTTTGGCTGGTATCTCCAGCTCAGCTCTGGACTGGTTTTCTTCCTGTTTATCTGGACAGACATTCTATTAGGGTGAGCAAGTTCTCCTTTAACCTGTGGGCTTCAAAAGGTTCAATCCTGGGGCCATTGTTAAATGTTTTTTGAGCTTCAGCAGCTGGTTAGGCTGTCCATACTAGTTCACTATTTATCCCAGAATAGTGATCGGGTCTCCAATAATTGCCAGTTCCAATACTACATATACATATATTATTTTTGGTTGCAACAAGACTGATATATATTCAAGAATCAGCTCATCTGTGGAGACCAGTTTTCCTGATCTTGATGTTTAATCTTGAACGTCGACTTGCATGTATAGGGTCAATGTCACGTTCCTGGTTCTTTTCTAAATTGTGAGCTATAGTGTTGTGCTCTGAACGAGAGGAAATTGTCCATGCATTTGTGACCGCGTGCCTAGACCATTGTAATGCCCTTGTTACCAGCTTAGGCATATCCTCCCTTTCCTCCCAGTCCAACAAAATGCTGCAGCTAGACTTCTGGCAAGCAAGCTCACATTACCCATGTATTTATTTTCACTGGCTTTTAGTTGGTTTTAGATGTTTAAATTCTCACACTTACATACAGCCAAGCTCCAGAATACTTGCTGTTTGCTGTTTTTCCTCGTGTTAGACTGAGGACTAGTGGGGACAGAGTGTTTCAGTCTGTGGCTGTGGAACAGCACCAGCTGTGTTCAGCCGACTCTGTGGGGTGTTAACATGTAAAACCTTCTCTGTGTAATCCGGCCTTCTGCTGACTTTCTTTGTTTACATTCATTTTAGTTTGGTTTTTCGTGGTTCTGTATTGTTATGAATTGCTTTTTAGTTATTGTACAGTGCTTTGTGACTTTGATGTCTAAATAAACTTTACTAATCCTACTCAAGATCGTATTCTTTTTGTTTTGCACTGTTCAGTTTTCACTGATACTTGGTGTGCGTCTATCTTCTGTGTTGTGTATTGCATCAGACAGTTCCAATCTGTTTTTGTGTGTGTGTGTGTGTGTGTGGGCAGAAGGATGAGGAGCCAGATGTGGTGCTTGTGAAGGTGGAGGAGGCGGAGCCGATGACGAGAACTCTGAACCGGTCGTGCCTCAGCATACAGGAGGGTGAGCAGACCCGTTCGCTGTGAACTGTAGATCAGTTTAAAAGTGTTCTGGCCAGCAGAGTAAAAACTCTGCCCAACATCAAGAAAATCCCGTGAGCATGCTCAGTCCGTTTAACTCTACCTGGGTGAGAACATGACTCTGAATCTTTCTGTGTCCAGGGTTGGTGGAGTCCAGCACAGACGACTACAGAGGAGTTCTGCCCTTTGATGAAACCACACAGATGTCCACCAATCAGCCGTCTGACCTGCAGGACTCTGGGCGGGGCTTCTCAGAGGTCAGCTGTGGCCATTCTTCGCTGTGGACTAATAGGGGGGGCGGTTATGGTGAGAGCCTTCCAGGGCTGTCCTCACACTTCGGTCCACTCTCATACTTGCCTGGCACACTCACTGGAGGAGAGCCTGGCAGCTCTGGGAGGGGATCGGCTACTGAGAACGCAACAGAGAGGGGACTGGCCATTGAAAATTCTAGAAAGTTCCCCTCTTATTCCTTTGAGGAGAAACTTCCTGTTATTGATCTGTCAGATGAGTCCAGGCAAAGTCAGGTGTCAGGTCAGACGCAAGCAGGGCACTTGTCAGTCCAGGGGTGTCAACAGTTTGTGCACCCAGGTCCAAGTCAGGGCCCCAAAACTCCCATGAAGCGGGATTGTGTCTGTAGTTTCTGTGGGAAAAGGTTTCCTGCTCCAGCAAATTTGGAATCTCATATGAGAACCCATACTGGAGAGAAGCCATATGGATGCACCATCTGTGGTAAAAAATTCTCCCACTTGTGGAACTTGAAGATCCACAGGAACATCCACACAGGGGAGCGACCGTACCAGTGCTCGCTCTGCCCCGAAAAGTTCTCTGACCCCAGCAACCTGAAAAAACACCTAAAGAGACACCATCCACAGAACACGGGCATGCAGTCGGGAACGTCTTAGATGAAAACGCTGACACGCTGCTAATGAGTAGCCTTGTTTTAAAAATCGTGTCCTGGGGTCACAGCGTCTGCCCTGGCTGTTAGTGGTGTAAATGGACTCGTTCTGCTCTTACAAAATGCTTTTTCTATGCTTAAGCGCTTTCTGTCGAACATTCACACTCTGAGGGATGCATCAGAGAGCAAGTTAGTATCCTGCCCAAGGCATGCAGACTGGAGCAGCCTTCACATTGTTGTGTGTCCTGCTCTACCTCCTGAGCTGCAGCCACCCCAAATACAATTGATTTGAAAATAATTTGTTTCAGTGATGAGCCACTCAGTAAGGACATTTGGGGGGGTTTAGAGTTGCTATGCTGGGTTTGGTCTACGGTTTCCAGAGTCGGACCTTTATCTTGTTGCACTCCTGGTATATTGGCTTCACCTTCAGAGATTTGAAAACACAACACTTGTTTTGTTTCAGCTTTAGCATGCTAACAGGGTTATTAGGCCTCTAAAGATGCAGATCCAATTTTTTATGGAACTCATGTTGTGTAAAGTCCTGCTAAATGTTGCTGTGTGTGCCCACTGGCAGCTCCAGTAAAATTTATTCCATGCTGTTGACAGAAAGTGAAAGCAGTAAGCATTCATTGGTGCAGCCCTAAAGCTCATCATGAAAACATTTGGAAAGTTTTTGATTTATTTTTTTTAACTCAAGTCTTTTGGTCATTAGAATTTTTAAAAGATTTTCTTGGAGTGCTTCAGATTTGAGTGATAAGTGAGCCACTGTTCAACATTTACAATTTCAAAATAAAAGCAGAAATCTTTATTTTATGTATGTGTATTTTATCTATGTTTTGGATTTTTAGCCCATTCTGTTGTCATAAATGCAAACTCTGACGATTGGCACATATGTTTACTGGGACTCAAGGACGGATTGACAGATGGGGGTCAGAGGTCACTGTGATCTGACAACACAGATTTTTGCAAGCACAAACGTTCATACACTAATTATGTCAAATGTGTATTTTGTGTTTAAAAGTAATAACTGAACTTGATGTTCTGCAAAGGGGTTTCTGGCACATCTTAACCCCCCCCCCCCCCATCCTTCTTAAATAGCTGCCGACCCTACACACTCCAGCTACAAATAAACATATACAGTGAAATACTGCACTCATGTTAACACACTCCACATACATCTGACTACAGAACTAACCCCAGTTAAATAATATACAGACTAACTAAATCAAAGCAAACTGAAGATTCAGCCCCCCCCCCACGTAATGGTTCACCCCACTAACAGTGGATAATTAGGGAATTCCCTTCAGGTGAACGTCATTAGCCCGTAATCGTGTGTGCGCTCCTGTTAGTTTACTAAACAGTAAACTAACAGTGAAAAACATTTTTCATACACACTCAAGCTTGTGAGTGGGTTCAAGATCAAAGCAGTTACACCTGTTTGTGACAGTAAGGCGATTAACCGATCAGTCAAAATTCTAATTCACTACTTAGATGCAGAGTCCAGCCAGAACCTCATAGATTTGAAGCAGAAGTGATTTTACAAATAATGGCGAGTCACTTGCTGGGACCACATCCTCATTTTAGGTTTGCCAGCTGTGGTGGAGGTGTGGTTTTTGGCTCAGCTGCAGGGGAAGGGGTGGTGCAGCAGGCTCGAGGGGTGGTGCCAGGGAGGCTGGCACGCCAGCTGCAGCTCATCAAGCGTTCATGCTCTTCCTGCTTAAGTGACAGCAGTTCCAGGTGGAAGGTGTCCCACTCCTGAAATTCTGATAAATTATCTCCAATTAAGGAAGGCGATTTATCTGCAAGATGCATATAACCAGAATACGTGTTGACACGTAAGTCCCTATTGCAAAGAGCCACGTCACACACAAGCTGCGCTCATCATTGCAGAGTGATTCAGACTGAATGAAAAATGTCTCAGTTTATACATTAATACTTGAGCACAACAGCAGCTATTTGCAAACCTTTGCCAGACCGTCTGAGAGTGATTGTGCTCAGTCTGCAACAGGTTGCCTCACACCAGGCGACCTGCCTTGCGATCACTTGGGAAATTGACTGGTTCTTGCACTTTTCTACTTGAGCACTACCCATGTGCACAAGCAGTTTTTTTCTACATTCACACTCTGATGAACACATCGGAGCCATTTGCAGGTCACTGTCTTGCACAAGGATTCTCAGGCACGCAGTCTGGAGCAGCCAGGGATAGAAACGCCAACCTTTCAGTTAGTAGATTATTTATCTCCTGAGCTGTGGTCACCCAGAGGTTACTAAATGTGGAAAACAAGGAATATAATCACTGGGTAACCACTGATATATGTTTTTCCTTTGCTCAGTCATGAGGTTTCTCTCCTATTTTTATTACAGCGCTTGACCAATTACATTTGTATTTAGACTGTGGCAAAATAGTGTTGCATACAACCAATAACTGCATTCAACTATTGTACGACTCTTTATTATAGCAAAAACTACTTAAGAGAAATTTCAGACCATCGTTACTTTAAAGGTCAGGCTGAAAAGCCTTGGATTTAACTTGTCTCTCTTGTGTAGCACACTAGGAAAAGGAGAAGTTCATTAGAATGATGAGTTAAGATGAGTTATGATGAGTTAAGAGCAGCTCAGATTAGAGCCCACACTGATGCTTCCCAGGGTTTAAGCAGGAAACATCAACATTTGATGGGAAAGTATGCTCAGTGACCCATTGTCATGTCTTTGTGAGGCAGAAATGAGGTGAACAAATAAGATCTCCCCGTGTAGTTCCAAGCATGATGCATGGAGCAGAAGCTGTAATGGGTTTTGAGGCTTGGCACTGTTGACCAGTTTTTTGTAGTCCCAGTAACCACTTCACCTACCACATTCTGCACATGACTGATGTCTGCTCAGTGCCAGCGTTTCCACTTTCAGCTGCTCCCTTTAAGAGTCTCCACAGGGGATCATCACCCCCCCCATCTCGTCCAACCTCCCCTCTGCATGTCCTCCTTCACTACATCCATGAATCTCCTCTGAGGTCTTCCTCTTTCCCTCCTGCCTGGCTGCTCCATCTTCATCATCCTGTGTCCAGTATATC
>VOQK01018432.1:18984-31379 GCA_015052645.1 Benitochromis conjunctus
ACGAGAAAAAAGAAAAAAGAAAAAAAAAAAAAAAACACCCCAAAACTGCCCCCCAGCTTTTTAACGCATGATAATCTGGAGCAGTAAGCAGAAACAGGAACAGAGCGTACTGACATGGTCTGTGGGCTTTCTGGCATTATTTAAGTAGGCAGGGAAAGGGTTGGCAACTGGTGTTATAAGATCATGGCAAGACAGATGCTGAAACCAGGCAATCAAATGCAAACAGCAGTGGTCAAACAGTCTCGACCCAGTGTTGAGAGTCTCCAAAAGAAAGAACAAAACAGACACACAAAGACAAAAAAAACGATCTGGTGCATTGTAATTCTCATTCTACAGCAGAGTATGGATAGCTTTGCTAATTTCAGGTCTTTAACACAAGTAGGCTGAGTGCCAGGCCAGGGCGCATGTCATGTAAGCATTAAAAGTGAAGCCCTGAAAATTTTGTGTTAAATTTCTATAAAGCTTTTGGATTTACAAGACATTACTTTTTTTCAAATCAAAGATATCCTTTCAGTCTGCTGTATTAGAAAAGTAGTTTAACCCCCCCCCCCCACGCAACTTGAGCGCACCTTTAATTGCATCCTGACTGCCTGAGATGTGCATCTATTTCACATACCACACCCGAGCTTATATATACTGTCTCAGCCAAAAGCAACTAACAATGTTATCTAAATGTTTTTACAGGCCATAGAGTGCTTTGAGATGTAAAATTAGTGGAGTCTGGACTGATTAGGTGTTGGCTCAGATTCCAGTGTCTTTGAGCGACAGCTTAAAAAAAACAACAAAAAACCCCCCAAAAAACAACCTCCACACAATGGAGTAAAAGAACGAAAGCAGCAGACTTACCATCGCAGGTCCGGTCATGAGCAGAGAGCAACCATGACAGAGCTCGCCAAACTTTTCCCAGTAGTGATTGCGACAGTACAGCTTGCCGTCCTTCTCATAGTACCAGTTAGTCAGGTGGTCACAGCACACAGAACATCTAAGGAAACAGAAAAAACCCAACACTGAGGGTTACAGAGGCAGAACAACAGATTTCAGAATGGACTTTGAAATGTGAAGCAGATGTCTATGATGATGGTCAGAGTCTCAAAAGCCTGTTTGACTACATGGATGTACAATATATGTGAGACACAGCAGGGGAAAAGCCAGCCAAAGATGCTGATGGAGAATATTGATGGTGCACAAAAACAGCCAAGCATTTACATAATGAAAACCTGGATTTTCCAATATTTCTAATGTTTGTTAGCTTAACTTCAGCATCTGCAATATCTCTTAAAGAAAAAAGAAAAAAAAAGAAAAAAGGTGGGTTTCTTTTTTTTTTTTTTTAAACACTTTCTGATGCACAATGTAAAAAACAAATCCAAATTTCCCCAAATCCAGGTAACATAAAGAATAAAAATTTTGGACTTTTGTTTGTGCGTGCAGCGTCATATATGTTGGTAACCTGTGAAACATCCATCAACTCTGTGGCGCTTGGCAGACCCTCCTCACTCTGCCTTTGTAATCAAGGGTCAACCTCCAGAGCTGAAAAATTCAGTGAATGCAGAAGTAGCAAAAACTGCAATTCCTCAAGTAGCCAAAAAGGGTGTCGTCCCTGCAAACAGTCCATGTTCATAAAATCATATTAGGGGCTGAATTTTCTATAACTCCTCCATCAATATAATTCAGTTATCTGTTATCAGTGTCATGTAGGCCTTATCTGCGCCTTCAAAATCAGAATCAGAATATTTTATTAATCCCTGAGGAAATTATGTGGTCACTGCTCTGAACCTCTTCATTGTGTGTGCTATTGGCGCTTTTTAAATGGATTATCCGACTAATGATATGGCTTGCTGTGGGCTCGCTGGCTCATTCTAGAAGTTTGTGCTCCTGCTTGGTGAGTAAGATTATATTAATCCACTGCTTAGAACTTTAAGCTGATAGGTGTGTCTGTGTTGCACCCACACAATTTATAAATGCAGCTTGTTAACCAAGTTTTCTAAATCGCACTCCACCCTTCACCTGTATAAAGGTAACGTCTGGCTTTAAAAAAAAACAAAAAACGGCTACAGCTTAGCTTCAAAATGTGGAGTCCAAAAATGAAGGGTGACACCACAGAAATCAAAGAGAGTAAAACCAACACATGGAAAAGCTGCAACAAAAAAATATTTAGCGTTGGACAAAATTCTGATCGCTTTCGTCTGCATCAGTCTTATCAATTTGCCAACTGTCCTAAATTATTGACTCCACTGAAATATTAACTCTTATAATTTAACTTTAAACATTTCTTACCAAACTTTGTAACCTTTCTGTAAATGTATCTCATCCTTCTTCCTTAAATGCAGTAAGCTGTGCTCGGTAATCAAAGGAAGCTCCTATAGAAGCTATCAGTCAAACTTACAAAATTAGCTGGAGGGTATATTCCACACATTTAACATGCAAAACTATGTTTTACAAGGTGTGCAACAGAGCGAATACCTTGTAGCTGAAATGTGCCGGGGCTTGCACTGTTACAGAGTCAGGGATCACAAAAGTAATTAACTAAATAAAAATGTTCCACTTTTGAAGAAGCAGATGTTGGATTTGGGAGAAAAGCTCCTACTTGAAGACGGTGCAATGCCTCTATAGTCCTTATTCAGTGGGATTCTGGCTCACCACAACCTATAACCAGGCTCATGATAAGACTCTACAGAGGCAAAGTCCTCACATTATCCATCTTTTAAATACAGTTCATTTTCTTATGTAGGTTAGTTTAAATACTAACAAGTGACGCCGTTAGCCGCATTAGCTCAGAAATCCATCCTGGGGTTTAGGATTTCTGAGTGTCTCTCATTGTTTTTCTCTTCTTTCAACAGTACTAACAAAGCTTCATAGTAAGAGCCAGCACTACTGTTATAGTGTCGACTGCCGCTCCTGTTATATAACTAGCTGCTAATTGAAACTGATTTTTGGCAGAGGTAAGAGGACGTTAATACCCGAGACCGAGACAAAATGTTCAGAGTGAAGAATGCTGAAGTTACCAGCAGATTGGGATGCACCTGCAGGCATTGAGCGCTCCTTGAACAAGCTGCACTGGTTATGCAAAAATGATGGCAGCAGATTTAACTGCCAGGGCCCGAACCAGGATGAGCCACTTTATGAGAGATCGGATTACTGAAGCGTCTGGAGCCAGTTTTGCCCGACTTTGCAAATCATTCCTCGAGCTTTTTTTCCCCCCTCCACCTTCCACCTCGGTTACGCATTCATCTAAAGAAGAATCCTGATGTCTCGGTGATGACATGTAGACAAATGAGTCACAGTGAAAGAGAGACGTCAGCCCATTCGACTACTTGCATTTGAACAGGAAAGAAAAGCTGTTCACTGCACTGATTTGTATTGAACTTATACACAAAAGTAACAGCAGGTGTGAGATAATATACAGGGTGTGTAGAGGAACGCTATAATATTAAACATTCAACTACTTTCAGCTTAGACTGGTTCTCAGCATGATTATTTTGCCAGTTGAAAAGCATGAGATTCTTGATGAAGACATTAAAAAAAACCCATTATTTTAAAGGCATATTGTATGCATTTTTATTGTTTTGGTGCTGGCTCCAGTCTTCAACTGAGACCCGGGTATCATGTTGTTCTCTCCACTGTAGGTATAGTTCATCCAGGATTATTGACTTTGGCACAGACTCCAGATATTTCAGAGTTTTCTGGCATTACTTAAGAAGGAGCTGTCCTTTGGAGGAACGACCACATGTTTGTGTCTGAGCTGCAGAGAGAAAAGTGGAGAATGAGGGAACAGCTGGCTCTGAGGCGGAGAGGACGTGACATGAAACGGATCCATATTTGTGTCCTTTTAAAAAAAATGTCAGGAAACGAACCTTTTTCCTCTGACATGAAAGCAACATAAAAGAAAAGGACACAAGATACAGCCCGATGTATCACACTGCGCTGTGATGAGGAGTAACAGAGCAGAATAATTATCCTGAAGTTAAGATTGCATGAGTAATGCTTGCTAAGCTGCTGTGGTCACAACTGCACTAAAAGGCCAAACATCTGATGTCTGGGTGTGACGCAATATTACTCAAATTTGGCATTTTCAATAAATGATTAATAACTTTATCCAACATTATTAGGAGTGGGAGAAAATACAGATGCAGAATTATATTTATTTGTTTCTGCTGCAATACAGTTATGGTGCCAACTTTTAATATTCTGCCCGGTCTTGAAGAGTCTCAGTTTCTGCCACAGCATTAGGTTGGTGGAGTCTGACCCGAGGTTATTATACTTAACTAAAACAAAACTAAAAACTTATGCTAGAAGTGAAAAACATTTCAGTTAACTAAAATAAAAAATACGAAAATGATTTTGTGAACTTGGAAAACTAACAAAAAATAAAATCAAATAAAAGCCTCATTTTTAGAATTTGTTACTTTGGTAAAAAAATGTTATTCCTAGTTGCCTGATGGAGTCAGGTGTCTTCAGCTTTAAAAAGGTTGTGCATTTTTGTTATAGTGCCTATTCAGATTTTCCTAAATGTTGCCCCTGACATATCCCCTACAATATACAACACACACAATAATAATTTAAAATTCTTAAGCTAACACTAATAAAAAGGAAACTAAAGCTTTTTCCAGTGAAAGAGCGCTCAAACTGGTCTCTTAAACATCACAATGAGTTCATTGTACTCAAATGGCCTCCACAATCTCCAGATCTCACTCTGATAGAGCGCCCTTGGGATGTTGTGAAAAGGGAGATTCACATCATGGATGTGCAGCTGAGAAATCTGCAGCAGCAGTGTGATGCTATCACGTCAGTGTGGATTATAATCTCTGAAGAATTTTTCCAGGACCTTGATGAATCTATGCCATGAAGACAGTTACGAAGGCAAAAGGGGGTTCAACCTATTACTGGCAAGACTTACCTAATAAAGTAACTAAGTTAAATAAAATAAATAAAGGCCACTACACACATTTGATTGCTGTAGCACCCAGATATTGCCATCAGCATCAATATTCAGTATTTGTCAAGGTGTAGCGCACAGACAAGTAAAGTCAGCCCAGCATCAACAATGGCTGGAGGTACCAACACTCTCATTGTTCCATCAATACTGAATGTACAACATACTGTATGTGTGTAGGTGGAGAGCAAACAAACATACAAAAAAACAACTTTGTTCTGAACAAAAAGCATTTGTACACAAAATAATCTCATAAAATAGAAGTATTGTACATTTTGTTCCTTTTACCATCTACATTAAGTGAAGCAAGTGTGCCTATAAAAACACCTAACTTCCTTGTATATGGTGCTGAATGGGCGTGTGCACTTAACGCAGGTGGTTACTTAATACAGTCATGTTGGCTGCACAAACACCACAAAGTAAACATTACTCATTTCCTTAAATATGCATTCCCGTTGGAGTCCTTTGTTAAAGTGTGGCTACAGTAACAATAGAAATAGATAGTGAGATGATCTTTTATATGTGGCCTTGAAGCCCTGACAAAGGCGTATTTCACTGTGTGCAACAGCATCAGCACCAACAAGTTTGCCACAGATCCTTTAAGTCCTCAAAGTTGTGAAATTGGGCCTCCATCAGACCTGTTTGTCCTGGACACACCCCACAACTGCTCGACTGGACTCGGATATGGAGAATTTGGAGGCCAAGTCAACACCTTCAACTATTTATTATGCCAACAGAGGACACAGACATCAGGAAAAATACTTCCAATGAAGGGGTATGTCTGTGCCTAAGTAACTTCCACAAGAAGGACCTAAGACTTTCCACATTTTCCAAAGTATCCTCTACAGCCTTCACTGGCTGGCCTTCTTCCAACAGCGTATCCTGATTTTATGTTTTCACAGGTAAGTTAAATGAGGCGCAAACGCCCACTCATCCACATCTTCTAAATAATGCTGATGTACACCCGGTGCTCTGTAGAGGTGTACAAAGGTTAGCATGGACATAAGCAGTTTGTTTGGCACAGTGTGTTCTGACACCCCTCTATAATAGCCTGCCTTAAGGTCAGATAAACCTTCACTTCTCACATCTTTGGTAAGTATGAGAATCCAATAAGACCTACTTTGGAAACGCTCCAATCCAGTTATCAGATCATGATTGACCCCAAATGCTGGACCATGTTGCTTCTTGCAACACTCAACTTCAAGACCTGCCTTCAAGACTTACTGCCTTTAATATCAACCTAAAATGTTCAGATTATGAAAAAATGTTAAATAAGCACCAAAAGTTTGTTTGTTTGGTTGTTTTCCGTAAAAGCAAAAGAATTAATGGAATTTCACTGAATTTAAAGTCTAAAATGCACATGTAAGTAAGAGACGACACGTAAATGTAAATGAAGACATAAAGGAAAAATAGTAGTAATAATCTAGCTGCGAATTCTATTTTTGGTTACACAACTCTCCCCAGCATGGGAAAGTCTCTATTTTTAACCACAGAAAAATGCAATAAGATCTGCGGCTATGCAGGTGGAAAGCAGTGAACAAGAAAGCAAATAGTTTTGTCTAAAAAAAAAAACAAAAAAAAACCCAACAACACAAAAGCTTCTGTAGTGTTTGAGACAGAGAGCTTATGTCTCTGATTCGCCGTCTAGGAATGCAGAACACTGCAGAGCTGAACGTGCCATTACCTATAGGCCTGAATAACACTGCCAGGTTTACTGGAACAAGAATGACGCCGCCTCACAAGAATGTTACAAAAGGTGGAGGTATACGGAGGGCAGAGGGGCAGCATGTTGACAATAGAGAATAGGAACACCACAGGGTATCACATCTGCAAGGACATTTTTATTTTTGTTTGCTTAACGAGTTATGTCTTGCAAAGAATGTGAGCAACAATGGCATAAAAAAAAAAAAAAAAAAAAAAAAAAAAAAAAAAAAAAAAAAAAAAAAAAAAAAAAAAAAAAAAAAAAAAAAAAAAAAAAAAAAACAAAAAAAAAAAAAAACAAAAAACAAAAAAAAAAACCCAAAACACCCATGCAAAGTATTTCATATATGCAGAAACTTCAAAGATAGGATGTTATTAGACAAAGAAATAAGCAGGAATTCCAAAAATGTGAAAAGGTATAAAAGAACAAAGGGAGGCAGAGCATCAAGGGTGAGTAATGCAGTTGTGTCTATTTATCTTAGCAGGAACCTTGCTGCTGAGATAAATAGGCTCCGTGTGTTATTGAGAAGTGTGTGTTTTAAGGGTGAAATCAAAGGTTGTGCAAGGACACTGCCACATACTGGATTAAGAGTCTCTTTTTTTTTTTCTTCCTCCAGCTGTAAGATTCAGTCACCCTAGAAAATATTAAATGCTTTCTATTTTTAGTGCCAGAGGAACCCCTGATCCAGTCCCAAACACATTTTTGGGTGTTAGGTGTGCCTTCTTAGTCAGAGAGAGAGAGAGAGAGAGAAAGAGAAAAAATCTCTAATGATCAATACTTCAGATTCAGGCAGCCTGCTTTTGCTGGTCAGTTTTATAATATGAGGTAAATACAACCCAGCAAATGCAACTGTGATCCCGCAGTAAGCTGAAGTACCACATGCCATTTCTGTTAAACAACCCGAGCCACCTTATTTAACACGGAAAAAAAACACAAAAAAACCCAACAACCTTCAACTGATCTCCATGGGGAAAAACCCTCCGGGTGTTATATAATGTTGGCATGTGCAGTATGTTGGCATCAAACTGCAGGTTTACTGCTACACACAAAAATATGGTCAGTGACCTGTACGAACCAGAGAGCTCACATCATCTGTACGGTGGCAATCATTAAGCTTAAGAGCAGAAGGGGCAAAGTCCTCCTGGGGAGGAGATCTGTCAGCTGGGACGGCGGCAGGAATGACATCCTACAGAGTGCATTTTGTGCACAAAAACAATGGCGAACAGTTGAAAACAGACACGAGTCCGTGTTTAGGCGACAGAACAGAAACTTCTGGGATTATCCACAGGTCAATTTGTAAATACATCCAAACAGAGTAAAGTACAAACACACACAAAAACAATCACACAAACAACTGTGTCTGTGTCAGCGCGAGCTAACACCTCCTCCTTATACACAAAGTCTCCAGTCATCGGAGTATGAGTGACAAAACTGTGCTCATTACAGTAATGAGGGTACTTAAAATCAGGATCTGCAGCCACTTACTTGAAGCAGGCGTTGTGCCAGGTGTCCTGGAGGACTTTCATTTGAAACGAGTCTTGAATTTTTCCTCTACAGCCCACACAGTAACACTTATCTGCAAAGACAGAAACGAGCATCCCCTGTAAATAGGTGTAGCGCAGAAACCTCATGTGAAAACTGCAATACTGGTTTAACTGGGATCTGGATTTGAGCGAGCAAACAGACGCGCCGCTGCGCTCGGTCTCCAAAAAGCTCCGTTTTAAAGGGTAAAAACGGTGTGCGAGCTGAGCGCTTCAGACAGAGAGATGATGTCCTTTTACACCGCAGCAATGTAGCGTCACTTCAGTGTAAAGGTACAATATGAAATACCACTTTACCTCCTGGTTCCTCCATCTACTCTGCGAGAGTGTCGTCGATATTCAAGTCCCTTTATTGTTTTTTTTCACAAACTCCTCATACTGAAGAGGAGAGCTGTCATGAGCCGCTTCGCGCTTTCGTTCCTCCCCGTCCGAGATTCCCACCTCTAAATACGGTAGGAAGAAAACACAAACGCCTTTTAATCCTCCACAGAGAAAGAGAGAGAGAAAAAAAAGCAGTGAACCGAGACCTCCTGGACGGAACTCTTCTCTCGCCGCTGGCAGGATGACTGACGTAATGCAGCGCTCACATTCCTGTACGGAGAGCGGAAAGGCCCAACCTCCGCACCTGGAAGAAGGAGAAAACTGAGATTTGGCCCCAAACGCTAAAGGAAAAACAGTGGCGCCATCTACTGCCGATATGACCGCACTACACACCGATTCACGCCCTTTTCATCCAGCCATCCATCTATTCAATTCAGGGGCGGGGAAATAGGGGTGCTATATGTTGTTTATATAGTAAACAAACAAAAAAGAATAACCCACGTTTCTACGTGGTTGCTAGGCTTTTGTGGATAGAAATGAAACGTTATTGTGTGTTACTGTCGTGACATAAAAACAATAGGATGCTTTCAAAGTGTTGACGTCATAATATATTATGGATAATGAAACCATCAGATCTTATTGCATTGTGGACCTTTGTGAAATAATAATCATAAAAACAATCATACAAACCCATTATAGGTTTAGCCCACAATATCTGATATAGACAAAAACCTTCAGGAGCGTGAGATGTACTTCTGTGCCAAGATTGGTTGCTCAGAAATGGATGGTCTTGGTGGAGTTTGCAGACAAGGAAAGCGAGCACGCACTGAGATTTAATGCAATATAGTAAGTATAGTGTAATAACACAGGATAAGTGTCTGTCTTGAAGTTCTACAGTGGTATTGAAGGATCAAAATCTCTGTTTTAAAATTTCATTTAATTCTTTTAAAATGTTATAAAAGATAAATGACTGCTATATCATCAGTTATTGTTTGTTTTACAATTTGTGTTTCGCACATATATAGCCAAGGCTCACTATATCAGTGAGCCTTGGGCTGGGCAAAACAATTTTACTGCAGCATCTGAAATCAGTAGGCATGATCTCTTTAAAACCATTTCAACCCAGGCAGAATAACAATGAATGTTATTTACTGAAAGGGTATTAGACCTTATGAGAAGATTTAATCACAGGATGAACTGGCAGAGCGCACATGTTGTTTCTTTGCTTTTCTCTGCTCCATGCAGAATAATATTTCTTAGTTGTTTTAATTTACACCTCTAAATTCAGAAGACTGTGCATTCAAGCATTTTTTATATTAATAAGATAAACCTTTATGATTCATTGTTGACCTTCAGGCGGTTAAATTTAAAGAGTTACAGTTTCCTTTTAAATCACATATGAGGTTTAGGTTCAAAGCATTTAACACAAATGCTGGCATATACTGAGATTTTAAAAATTTATAAGATTTTCTTTATTGAAAAAAAATAAAAATAAAATAAAATTGTGGCTTGTTCACTGTGACATCCATCAGTATTAGTACAGTGATGTGCAGTCTCATGCCACCCCTCATTTCTTTGTCTTGCTTGGAAAACGGGGAACAGGTGTAGTGATTTATTAAAACATTTGCAAATATATATGGAAATATAAGCAAAAAACGGTTTGTGCAGTTCAGCAAGCTTGATGTCCTCATTTATTCTTCAGCACAGCCTGGACTCTCTTAGTCAAGCTTTCTTCTTATTTCTTCAAGTAGTCTTCAGGAATAGTTCTTCAGCATTCTTGAAGGACATTCAGAGCTCTTTTTTACAAAGATAAATGCTTCAAAAATGTTGAGGTCCAGACTCGTGGGTGGGGCCTGTGTGTGTCTGTGTGTGTGACACCTTTTTTGACAGGCTTTGGTGAACGGTTGATGGATTAACTGAATAGCCAGATGCATCTCTCAGATCCTGTGTCAGGATTATATTGTTCCCCGGTATCTCAGCACACCATGCTAAGATGTGTCAAGTTTCTCAGTAGCTCTTTGGGAATCACCTTGTTGGTTAAAAAAAATACTATTAATACATTATGGAACTGTACTACAGTACAGTACAGTCACATTGATTTTTGTGTTTTTTTCTTTTTGTTATGTTATTTTAACATGTTCAAAATAAAGCCACACAATGCACAAAAATAAGTGTCGACTTGCATTGCTTAACGCTGAGAAAACTGAAGAGCTGTGTCTTCAATCTTCAGTTTACATAAAAGGGCCAATATCCAGGCAGGAACATGAATGCGTCATGAGTTCGTCAGTTTCACCGATTGTGGCTGAAACATTAATTTCCTGTTTTGCAGCATGGGACATGGTTCGTGTGGCATATTAATGCAAATGTGGCTATTGTTAACAGCGCATTAAAATAATGGAGAAAAACTGAGATAAGGTAGAATAAACTGAGAGTGGAGAGTTTACAGTGATCATGATAAGCTTATTATTAAGTCCTTGTTTTTAGAATGCGGCTGTATGAAAGCCCATTCATAAAGCACAGATGCCTAAACCACCAGCAGTCTCCTCATGTGAGCAGGGAGCACTCTGATTGGCTGCTGGTTGCAAGCCAAACTAGTCTTCATGTTCAGGTAAAGAAGGGGATGGTTTAAGCACCTTTAGGCACATGTTTACTTAACATAAACCCTGTAGAAACAGAACTGAATAGATGTTTTTGCTTTTAAGTAATATAAATCTGCACATACCCATCCAATATAGATTTTGCAAAAAAGAGCAATAAGGATCATAAATAAAACCGCTTTAAGAGAACCTTCAAATCAACTCTTTAATTAAATACTCTTACATTTAAAGATTTGGTTGACCCCTGAACTCCACAAAGAACGTGTAAAGCAACAGACAAATCTTCGCCCGACAATGTTCACAACGTTTTCCTAATAAGACCAAATCATCATGACCTGAGAATTAAGGACTAATATCACAGTTAGAGTTAGTGTGCAGAACAATTGTACAGATGAAGTTTTTTTTCTTTAAAGTATGCAAACACATAACGTCACACCTCAGTTTAAAAACAATACGTTTCATGAATATAGGAAATGTTCATTGTATTTTATGAAGCCTCGTCTTTATTTGGTTGATCAAGGCGAGAGTAAATCAGTCTCAATCAGTTCTATTTTTTTTCTTGTGAAAAGGGGAGTAAGTCTCAATAAGTGTCCAACTTCTGCCTACGTAGTATGTCAATTTAAGGTTATTTCATATTGCATGGAGTCTGATTCAAGTTATATAATAAAGACATATTTTATATTTATTTACAACAATAACAACAATAATAATACATTCATATATTTATTTATTTTTCTTTGCCTCGATTGATGGGTCTATTCATATAATTTAAACTCGCATCAGGCCAGTAAAGTGGGATGCAAGATGATCCACCACCTGGCTGTCTCTGTTTGTATGGGTATATATATATATATATATATATATATTGGCTAATGTACTCCACAGACCGCTGACAGCTTGTTCTTTTTTTCTCTGTTTAAATTTTTCTCATTTGATGTGGGATATTTTGAATCACATTCATATTTATTTTGTGCTGAAACCAGCCAGAAGACTTAGTTAATAAAGTATCTTTTTATGCGTTTGTCAATTACGAAAAGATTATGGACTTTATTTTGGAAAGAAAGGGAACGGGCCAATCCAAAACACCGACGCTTCAATGTGAGCTTAGAAGCTTGTACTTATAATCCATCTGAACATTGACACTAGCATTTATTTGGAATTATCTACAGCTGGTTTATTCAGAAGAGGTGTAAAGCTGCTAACCTTTGTTTTCTTCAGGTGCCTTCCTGATTCCTTATCTTACCATAGTGCTCGTGTGTGCCATTCCTCTGCTCTTCATGGAGTTTACTATTGGGCATTACACT
>VOQK01018432.1:37402-49708 GCA_015052645.1 Benitochromis conjunctus
GACTATCAAAGTAAAGCAGGAAGTACACAGAGACGCAGACTGGAGGGGGAGAGAGAACACGGAGGAGCACGAGGGAGAGCACAGACAGGATGGGATGGGGAAACACAGAACACAAGGAGGGGAAACAAGGCACAAAAACTCACATAACTATATAAACACAGCCACACAGAGGGAGACACCGAGGGCAGCTACACAGGGGGGGAACTACTAAACAACCAGGGAATTAAACAGGGAACACAAGAAACTCAAAACCCAATTTGTGATACATCAGAGCTTCCAATACTAAATATTGATTATTATTGTGCAGCACGCAGGACTGACAGCGCACAACATGCTCCAAAACAGCAGCCAAGAAAGGTGTAGATTGTGTCTCTGAACACCCGTGTGTACACCTGTGTGCACACCTGTGTGGATGAGCGCGCTTGTATTCAAAAGGCTTCTCCATGTAACGATCTGTCAGAGGGTGTAGGGAGCCACCCCGTCCCCCAGGGCATGAAGCAGGCACGGAGGAGATCCAGGCTCCAGACATCCAGAGGTCCCCAGAGAGCAAGAGCCCAAAGAGGACCACCAGAGGGGCAACTGCGTCATCCTCCCGGAAGGAGCTGAGGAGGGCCCCAGATGAGGGGTCACCCAGCAGCCATGGAGCAGAAGCCAGAGGGGGCTGCAGTGACGTGCCCGCGGGCTCTGCCGGCAGCCAGCTGTGCCAGAGCGGACCGGGCCCCAGGCCCAGAGGCATGAGGGCATTTATCTTTAAGCTTTATCTCTAACTGCAGTGGAAAGTACAGTTTTTAATGTCTGACCCAGCGTCTCTAGAGCACAGTGTAAATTTAACAGATTAACATGGTTCAGTCAGTGCTGGAAATTTAAGCTTTGATTTAACTCTGAGAGGTCTCAGTCATGTCCAGTCCGTGTTCTGGAGATCTTGTGTGCTAAAAATAGTTTGGTTCGTTAGTTATAATGTTCATTTTTTGGTCCCAACAGAACTTGGGAGAACAATAAATAAATAAAAATAAATAAATAAATAACAACAACACTGATAATGACTGAGACATCACGGGGTAAATTTTTTTGTGGGTTATTTTTGTAAGTTACTTACAAAAAAGTAAATCATGTATCAGTATTGCACTGATGCCATCATATGAGACCGGCTAAAAGCTTGTGCCCTACAGTACAGGCCTAAATGTCTGAATTTCTAGGTAGTTATTCAAAGAGTACCTTTTTAGACCAAATCTATAACGATGACAGAACATCTGAACTGAAATTAAATTGATACAAAGAAGATGATAAGACTTTTATCAACAGTTTTATACATTTTACACACGTTTTTTTTAATTCCACTGCTTTTTAAATCATATTTGTACTAGGTTGTGATTTTGGGGTGTTTAACGTTTTGTTAAATAAAAAACTGTCTGTGTAAAAAGCTGAAGGGTGCGAACGTTTATCTAAATTAATACCTCAGAAAGTCACTAGGGGGCAGCAAAGCAACAAAAAATCAAGATGAGACTGGAGAAATCTCTGCATACAGCCCCACCCACTCCCTTAAATCATACAGTTTGAACTCTCTTGTTTGTTTTGATTTGCATATGTTCATCTTGGACTACAACGTGATTAACTTTGAAGGCATTTAGTTCTAATCACCTAAGTGACAAAAATAGATCCTATTAGCAATCATTCAGTGAGACATCTTTATGCACTAATGGGACTATGTGCATATGTTAGTATGGAACTGAGTAAAAGGCTTTATACTGTCTACGAGTATCACCGGTACACATGTTTAGATTTAATGACTCCACTGTTAACTGAGGTCCTGATAACTGTCTCTGTGGTCAATGCACTGAGCTGCAGAAACACTCGAGGCAAAGGAGAGCAGAGCTGAATGCAGTGCTCTAAGAGCTTTGGGAAGTTAATTATGCCCTTGCCATGGAGTGCTGCAGCAGTGGTCCTAGCAGAACTGTATGTTAATCAATACTGCTTTCCTGCTTCCCTCATGACAGAATGTGTCACAGGCACTAAATTAGCGCTGGGAGCTCTGTTTGATCAATAGCTATAGACTGTGTGACCCAAGGGGAAGTAAATTAATGGCTATCCATAGCAAAGGGGAAGTGTTTGCAAGCCTGAATGGGCAATGGAGGCGAAGATGGGGCACTGTCTAAGTCATGTTTGGAGGTGTTAAGACATTTATATGCGCCAGGAAATGAGGTGAACCAGCAACTGATACTCCTGCTTGAGCTGTTTCAGATCTTATCTTGACTTTTTTGAGTAGAGCTAGCTTGAGCGGTGGTCCAGGAAAAACACTGGCTCAAAATATAACAGCCTGAGAAGAAACTTGAAATGTTAGCAATTTCACTTCCTCGTAAAAAGGTTTTCCTGTTCCTTCAACATCTATCTTTGAATTTGAATGTGCAGACTACTAATAGAAAACAAGAAATCATATCTGGTTTCATTTGAATGAGGGTGCATGTCTTTGTGTGGGTCTGTATGTGTGTGAGAGAGGGTGAGAGAGAAAATGATTAAGCAAAAGAAGCAGAGCTCAAAGTTGATTATATGCCTGCTGCTACCGGTCACAGGAGTGGTGCTGAGAATAACACAAAGTAGTACATCAAAGAAGGGGACTTTTTTCTAATTAACCACTTAACTGACATACATGAGTCTGTCATGATGATACAGCTGCAGCTACTTTGTTTCTTAATCAAAGGAAGCCGCAGCAGTAGCTATGCATGTAGCCTAATTTCTCAGAGGTTACATATATACATGTGAGGAGGATGTCACTTACACATATCTAAAGATATATTGAGCAATCTTGTGAATAACATAGCTGATGTAGCAATACAACTATGTCACACAAACCGAAGTCTGATTACAACAGTAATGTCGTAAAGGCCTGCAGTGCTGTTTTATTTCACGCCTCTGCATGCATGCATACATTCTTAACTAGTTTCTGTGTGGCTGCTGATTTGCATTGAGCACATTTTCATTTTGCAGAAACAAATCTCTAAAACAAATCTGTTCTTCACTGCATCTGTAATGCTCATTTGCTTGCCACTGTGGTTTATTTGATGCGCATTGAGCAAAGCTTCGGTGGCTGTTGGTAAGACTGCTGCAAACAACATCAGGAACTGCTGGTTGCTTGAATGCTCAGCCTGTTCAAACATTTAACACCACATCTTTATGTATTTAACACAGACAGCATTTGTCCACTATGCATGGAAAAACATATTTATTTATGTAACTTTAACTCTATTTCAGCCCGTTATAGTGTTCATTAGTGTATCTTGCCTGTGCATGAGTATCCATATGCAGATAAAAGCTTTTGAAGCTCAGATACTGTACTATTGCTTTGCTTTGTGCAGATTTTGGGGGGTTTCTTTCAGGCTTAAAGTCTGCCGCTGAATAGAGCTCAACTCCTGCTGATAACGTGGCTGCAGCCCACAGCATATGTTAGTCTTTTGTAAAAATGTAAACTACTGTTTGGCTCTTGTACAGATGACATTTTCTTTGACATTGTAGTCATACTATTTCACCACATAAATGAAATTGTGGACATACTATGCCTAATCTCTTTGTCAACATTAGAGTAGAATTTTCAGATCCACATAATTAACATGAAATACTTGAGAGGAATATGGTTAGTAAATTCTGTTATTGATATCCTGGTGTGGTCCCTAAATCCATGGCTTAAAGGACCCTAACATATGAGATGCCTCAATGTTGCTTCAGGTCAAGAAGACCTGAGGAGAAGAGGAGCCCCAGCAAAAAACAGAGGAAGAAGAAGAGCACAAACCAGCCACACCATGAAACTGTCTGATTCAGACGGCTCGCCTAAACTGATATTAGCAAACTAACCTAATAAAGTCAAAATCTGAAATGGGCCTGCTCGTAACTCCCAACTCATCTAATGATTAAGAAGTAAATGAGGAGACATGCTGGAGAAGAGAGCGTGCTATACGCCCACCTCGTCTGGGTTGCATTTGCAGGTGTGCAAGAGGGATGAATCAGAGAGGAGAGAGCAGGTTAACAAGGATGATAGAAAAAATAGTAACTGGGTGGTAAATGTGCCGGGGCATTGAAGCGCATATAAAATATACAGACGGGCATTAATAGGTTACGCTGTCAAAAAGTCCTGAGAGTGAGCTGGGGAAAGAGTTGCGCCTTTGCAGGTGTCTCTGAATATGCATGCACTCCTCCGAACAGAAGAGAACGCGTTCCACATAATAACTCATGTATAGAATGGATGTATTGCTTTGTTCATGCAGGAGCGTGGCAGAAAAAAAGCAGCTGTGCTCATGGAAAGAAACTCTTTGGATTTTAGACGAGGCTGGAGCATATGTCTTGCAAAAGACACACAATGTTTTCTGTGTATAGCCATAAGAAAGACGATTATTTTCCCCTTTTCCCATCTCCTTGCATGCAGTAATAAACTGCTTTTTCTATGCTAACTTAATGAGATTGCACAGGCATTCAATATGTCTTTTTTTGTATGTCTGTCAGGGCTGAATACGACCCTGAGGTTTGTGGTATTTCTGCATGCCTGTCTACATTTGTACTCAGTTTGACTTGAGGGGGTGGTGCCTTTGCCTTTTTTCAGTTTAAATAGGTTTTCGTGAAACACCTCCATAATTCAGCCTCACTTGTTCTTCAGTCCATAACCCCCCACCCCACCCCCTTTCTTTTCCCATATACGGTATAATTTTCTACAAGTATTGCAAAATATAGTATTTACATAAGTATAAGTATTTCCAAATCTACCACACCAATAAATGTAACTTTTGTGCATCCACTGTATTGGTACAGATGACTGTCAAACGCCATAACTTTTTTTTTTAAGTGATTAAAGTCCATCCTACATCGTGGATGCCTACACTTCACAGGGATTTAAACAGTCCCCAGCAGATGGTTTAGCTTTATATTCTTGTAACATCTGCACAGCACTGATGTAAAAAGCAGCAAAGGTCTAAGCACTGATCCATGGGGAACACCCCAAGCAGCTACGAGGGCGTTAAGAAAATAAATGTTTAAAGATGAGTTTTCTGCAATATTTCCACTTTTCTGTCAACCACAAAAAGGAGGACGACAAACTTTAACAGAAAAATCTGCCGTGTGGTAACAGTTTTAATGTTGGAGCTGGTGGAGCTGTGCCAACCACCCAGTAACTAAACATGCAAAAGAGACTCTCATTTTACACAGCAAAGGTATGAAAGAATAGGAAAATGATTCATATCGTTATGCTTTTAACTTCTTATTGCTTATTTTTCAAACAACAACTACTTTAAGTCTCTAACTCATCTCATACATGTGGCTAGTTAGCAGGCTTGAAGTTCTGCTTTGACATCATAAATTTACAAAATACAAAATTTTCTAGGGAGTTGAACAATATGTTAACATCAGCATCAAGCTTATCTCCACTATGGAGCGACACCACTTTACAGCATTAACATGCATGCACATTTGTTTTGCAGTCGCCCTCAGTCCATTCCGAATCTGTGTAGGTGTCTGGAAGAATTGAAGCAGATCAGAGTCTGGGCCAAGCAGGGATAACTGTGTCACACCGACAGAGGTGTGGATTCCTGTTGATCCTTATTGATTTTACTGTCAGAATAGTGCCATCATGGTTAGAAAAAAAACACACACACAGAAGTTAACTTTCCTTCCTTTTTGAGGTCATCTGCACTTATTTATGGCGACAGTGGCAGAAAAAGACAGAAGAGAAGGAGGATGTCACTGAGACAAATTGCACCATGAAGTGGGTCAGCTCTCCTGGGGACGTTCAGAATGGATGGTGGTGACACGACTGAGCTTCCACTTGACAGCTGCTTTGAAATCTGTATTTTTTATCATACGCGTGGAGAGTAAGTGCTCTAAACAAACAAATAACACACACACATACACACACACATTGATCCCATGTGTCTAACTGCTTGTATTGACTGGTACAACTTGGTGTGTGTGTTGTTACTTTTACCATTATAAAGACTGGTTTGACTTTCAGTTCATCGGAGAGGAAGGGACACCTCACACACCCTTAATGAGCTGTTTGACAGTTAAGAATTTAGAGTTAGGGTTGCAATTAGGTTGGGGTTTAATGTCAAAATGTCAGTGAATGTCCTCACAGTGATATGAATGTATGCGTGTGTGTATTTGTGTTTGTATTGCCATGAATTTGAATATGTGTACTGCGGGTGAGAGTGATTTTAAGGGCCTGTAATTATCACTCAGAGGCTGGTTTTGCAGGGCTGGCTTAAGAATTTGACACTTAGCAATTTCCTGAAGAGACACAAAGGCCAATTACTGAAATGTGTTTTTGTCACATGGCATTAAAAAACAAACACTAGACCAGCACAAAAAAACAGAAAACAGTAGGTTAATGCAGCATACGGCTGGGATGAACATAAGTGTTAAAATCAATAAACTGCTTTGGATGTGAAAGCATCGATGGAACCCATGAGATTATTCCGGTTTTATTATTTTTCACACAGAGGGATAATGTTGTAACACTGTTTTGTAACTGTGCTGGCATAAGTGGTTTTGACAATATTTAGGAGGGAAGTTTATAAAATGGGGCATTTTTAGATATTATTGTATGTACAACATAATCTGTCTCCTGTTAATCTCATGATAATTTCATCTGCTACCCTAAAAGACATTTTTAAAATTCTGAAACTTGTTTTATCTACAGCGAGGTCAACAATTTGTTGGACAAAGACACAGTTTTTGTAGTTTTGCATTTGTACCACAGTGGATATTAAATCAGATAATGCCATTGAAGTGCAATTACAATTACAGGCAATTAGAGCCACTTTTGTACACAGTTCGTGATTTTCAGAGGCTCAGAGTTAATTAGCTAGTTGACTGACACGCAGTTTCATCGCCAGACAAGGCCTGTCCCCTAATTATTTTACAACAAATGATCAGACGTTAGGTTGGTTCATAGTGTTATTTTATATCTTTTCACTGTAATTTTAAACATGAGGTCAGTGCGATTGATGGAGACCATTGTTAGGCTGATAAATCAAAAAATACCTCTCAGAGAGAGACCAAAAACTTCAGTTCAAATCAACAATCTGGTACACCCATAAAAAGAATGAATGCAGTGACCAGCTCAGCAACACCAACAGGCCTGAAAGACCACAGAAGATAGAAAGACCACTCTCAAGGAGTACTCGGGAGTATCACTGGGAAAGTCAACAATCAAGAGCTTCGTGAATGTAAATACAGAGAGTTTCAATCAAGGTGCAAACCACGTTACACTCAGGAGCAGGACGGTCAGATTAGACTTCTACAGAAGACATCTACATGAGCCTGCAGAGTTCTGAAAAAACAAGTATTTTGACAGATCAACAAGAATGAACTTGTAACAAAATGATTTTAATAGAAAAATATGGAGAAGGAGCAAATAATTATAATTCCAGCATCCCACATTATCTGTAAATATGGTAGAGGCAGTAGGTTGCCACTAGTATCGGAGCAGTAGTGTTTACTGATGATGTCACTGTTGATAGAAGCACGAGTTGAACTGTAGTACTCTCTCTCAGTTAGTCACAGTGCAAATAGATAATGACCCAACCATACTGCAAAAGCAACCCAAGTCAGTCACCTGATCTCAGCCCCACAGACCATGATTTTCCCTGGCTGGAGACAAAACTAAATGAATGCAGAAAGACCCACAAACAGGACGCAACTGAAGGTGGTTTCTGACTTCTAAGCCTCTAATAATGGGGACTGTATATAAATAGCTGTAATTACTGAACAATTTTAAACCCACAGACTTAAACGCTTGAAGTCCAAACTTCAATGACATCTTGATTATTTGATTTCACATCCACTGTGCTGATGCACAGAGGCAAAACCACAAAGATTATGTCTTTGTCCACCAAACTATGGACCTAACTGTATACATGAACCTGTCTCTTATGACTTTATAAACGCGTATGCAAACACATTTACCTATTTACTCAAACTGTAGTAGCATTTTCTGCTCTTTCTTTGTTTTCCTGCACAACACATTTCCTCTCCATGACACACTCTCATTCCTAATCTCTCTTACTATTTCACTTTCAGTCACAAACACACACACACATAACCATCCTCTCCTTTGTCTTTTTTGTGCACACTGTAGTCATTAATAATACAAGACTCAGTGCAGACATCAACGAAGAGGTGGAGCTTTCAGACAGCTTGGCAGATATGAGGGGCCATAACAAAGCCCCTTGAAAGCATGTGTCAAGTATTAGTCATGTTCTAGATGTCTCTGGTTCTTAAAACAAAAATGTAAGTGTATTATTCAGGTTGTTGAAATTAGCTTAAAGGTTGCTGTTCCTAACAGCTGTATAATCTATTTATTATGGAGGAATGTGTCATTAGAGGCTTTAACAAAACAAGCACATTTGTTGTAAATGTAGGTGATTACTGTCACACAAGTATGTATAAATTAAAGAAAATACAACAATCATCAAAAAGAATCAGTTATCAGTTTATCCTTGAGTCCAAGTCAACATCGGTGCCAAATATTTTGTAGAAATTCCTTCCAGGCGTTCAAAAGTTAACATGTTCACAAAAGTGGAACAGATAACAGCCCCCAAAAAAACATGTCTCCAACCACGGTTGCTGCAGCCATAATACACAAGAGTGCGTTTTCATCAAGAGTGTGATTAAGTTTAAGCTGCAGCACTGTGCTTGTGATGCTGACAGCCGAGCATCACAGGAATCAGATCGGTGAGCAAAACATCCCAAATCGTGTCAGACGCATCTAATAAGATACAATCTCCAGCAGAGTCAAAAAGATCAAATGTAACTTGATGAAATAATCATGATTTTTTTTCATGATGGAGGAAAGATGTAGGTCTTCGGAAACACTACCCAGCGCTGCAGCAACGACATTGAGACACCTCCTGAATAGCAATTACAGCGTGTGGCTGATTTCACAGCTTGACTCCTCCGAGCAGAGCGTTTTTGTTGGTGTAAAATCTATAATAAAAGCTCAATTTGATTGCCGGAGTGCCACTGTAAGTTGAATGCTTAAGATAATCTCATTACCAATTGATAAGCGTAATCAATTCAGTGTGCCCTTTAAATAATGCAGGATCTATTTTTTTGGTAGTTTTCAGAAAGACTGCTGAATTATTAATGCCAGCAGTCATCACTCGGTTTTATAGATGAGGGCTTCTACCTCACTAACTCCTGCTCCACCTGCTTCTTCCTCTCACCCTTTATAGAGAACATAGCAGCCAGAACCTAATTTCTTTTACACCCTCGTCCACTACATTAACTTTATCTCGGGCGATTTCATCACCGCTCGTTATCCAGCAACATTGTATGTCATGCTGCTGCCACTGCGCTTTCTGAAAGATCCCTAATCAGGTTTCACGGTGCTGCATATTTTAGCTGAAGGCTACGGTTGAATACAGAATGGACGGTGCATAACTGACCCAGATAGACAGGAACACTAGGAATTTGTTTGTCTTAATTGAGTACTTTGGCAGAAACTAAATCACGGTCTATTACTGATACTTGATGTTCAACTTCCTGTAAGCGACAAAGTACAGTTTGTTCAGACTGTCATTATCAACACAAAGACTTTATAAGCGTCACAACACTGATAACATGGTGCAAATGGATAAAATAATGACACAAACAGCTTCCCTATTCACTACATGACCGACGTGTCACATGTAGCCCCTGAGCTACACACGCACTTGAATGGCAGTAAAAAAAAAATTACAAAAATGTAACACTTAGTAAACCCTCGCACAAACAAATTACTCATAACGTGAGTCAGTAAAACCTGCTTATGTAACTGCAGCTTGTCCAAAGGAGCTGCCTGCAGAGGCAAATGTTTATTGGTTTAAAGGTCAAACTGAGTGCACACCCACTGGACTTATCGATTGTGTTATTTGTGTGTCGGATAAATGAAATATACTTCAGAAATAAATTGTATGGTTTATCAGCAGTTAGTAAAGATTATGACACTGAAATAAAATACTCCACACTGAGGAAATTTCACTGTAGGAATTGTTTGGGGATTACTAATAGGTGCATCGGACGAGTCGCCATGAGGCAGATAAAAAAACCCTACACAATTAATAATCAATAAACATGACCTGTGATTATCACCTGACTGACATATAAGCACAATCAGCAATATTTCATGAGAAAATGGTGAAGACAGGGGCCATTTATATATAAAGATGGCTGTCTATAGTCAGTCTATTTGCAGTCTTTTCATCTCAGGCAACATATGAATGTCATCTATAAGATTTTGTTTAAATACAGTAGCACCAAATCTCAACAACATTCACCATTCAAGATGCTTTATACTGTAACCTACAGACCATTCAGTAATTAAAACAACCCCAACAATCAGACAACCCCCTATGAGCAGGCGTTTGGAAAGTGGCGAGTGGGAAGGAAAAACTCCCTTTTAACAGGAAGAAACCTCTGTTAGGCACAGGGCTGGGCAGAGTTGAATAATAAACTTTTGTTTGATTTTTAAAGAGCCAGCGTTAAGATAGATAAGAGAACATGAGATAATCCTTTATTAGTCAAACACTGTAATCGCATGATTACAGCAGCAATAAATCCATGAATACACCATAACCAATAACCTATAACAGTAATACTATAAAACATTTCTCCCACTGAAAATGAAACTTCCGGACGAGAACCGACTTTATGGCAATGCACAAGGTAGTTGTTGAAGTATATTTACTGATACATTGGTGTGTTCTTTGATGGATGAATCCCATGACTGTCCCCTGGGTCTGTTTTTACCAGGAGTCCTGCCTGAGTTCCCAGAATCATACGTTCATGTATGCTATAAAACACATAACTGAAACAGGAAATGTATGTTCCTGTGTTTTTGTGCTTTTGGGTGTAGCTCAGGAGGTTACGCAGGTTATCCACTAATTGGAAGGTTGATAGTCCAGTGTTCATGCCAAAGTATTTTTGGGAAAAATACTGAACTTCAAGTTGCTCTTTGATACGTTCATCGGAGTGTGAATGTTTGTGAATGTTAGAAAAATGTGCTCGAACGAATGGACACGAATGGGTGAATGAAGCAAGTTGAATATTGCTTTGAGTGCTCCAGTAGAGTAGAAAACTGCTATAACAACCAGCCCACTTAGGATTTAGAAACACATATTTTTTGGGCCAAACCCAAATATAAAGCTTTGTTCAGAATAGGAAGGTATATATGTGTTCACAGAAATTACTTTCTTGCTTGTGCCACCGTGAGTTGAGTTGCTCATCCAAGTCACCACCTGCTTCATCTCTGCCACCATCGGTGTCTAGACTCCGATGGGGGGCGTCCTGTTCTCCGTCCTACCACTGTTGGGCTCTGCTCTGCTGTGTAGCTTTATTGGAGTCTAGGTTAATCCTCAAACTCTATTTCAATCAATCTGTTTCCTTGAATTATTACTCCTTACTGAACTTTCTCCTGTCACTTCAACAATTTTTTTAGCTGATTTCTTTAGGATTACACCCATATTTTCCCCGTGCGCTTCATAGGTCATTGTTCTATCCAAAAACACAAGTTCATCTGCACAAGTCTAACATACATTTTTTAGCCGTTAGTATCCTATGTCTTTGCATAAGCACACCCTTAGTTCAGCCTGATCGGAGTTCTTTTATGAGCCTGTAGCACTTATTCCTCTTCTTATTTCCCAACAAAAATTGTATCCTCAGAATGTTTTCCAGCGTATCGCCCTCCCTCCTTTCACACACTCTCTGATCCTGTTTAAAGTAGCGCGTTCACTGAGTCCAACCTGCTTCCTGTCTATCTATGTCTGCTTATACCTCTTCTGTTCATTGTCAGTCCTCCACCTTTGAACTTTTTCACAAAAGGCCCAGCTGTATTACCCAGTCAGTTTTAAATACTAAATTAGTAGCTGTCCATCCTTGCATTATTTTAAATATTGAACTTTGAACTTTTGGTTACAAAATATGAACTCTGGCTTTTGAATAAAGCCAGGGAGTGAGTTGGAAAAATGTCAATGACCTGATTTTCAGATAATAGTGAAAAGGAGTCCATCTCACATCTAGTTGTTATAAGGGCCGTCTTGCTTTAGCCCACAGTTGCTGTGCATTTGCAACTCGGTTTACCCTTTTCATGCTTTCTGGATTAATCAGTGGCATAACTGTTGTTAACGGTAAAACAGAGCAAAGATGAGACCAAGAAAAGAAAAAAACCCCCAAAAAAAACCCAATATCTATATCTATCTATCTATCTATCTATCTCTCTCTCTCTCTCTCTCTCTCTCTCTCTCTCTCTATATATATATATATATATATATATATATATATATGTGTGTGTGT
>VOQK01018436.1:2453-12560 GCA_015052645.1 Benitochromis conjunctus
AAGCCTTTGACCTTGTGTGGCTTGGAGAGTGTGATAGCTGCCTGGATGTAAGAAAATCAATATTCTACATTTAGCTGTTCAGGACCCTATGTTAAATGGAGCAGCATGCCACAAAGACTGTTTATTCCGCAGTGACACATTGAGGGAAATGCACCTTTCGCCTGATATTTTTTTTTTAAGGATGATTAAAGCATAGATAATACGTTTATCACAATGAGCCGCAATGAATTCCTTGGAGCAAACTGTGATTACGTCACTGAGGCTGCGGAGAGAGGTTTATTTTAAGCTCTTAGATTCAAAGATTAGTTTCTTACTAACAACTAGGCCCAGACATATTAAATCTTCAACACCTGCCTAATTGTATTTTTTACGTTGAAGCGGGACATTGTGTTTTTTCTGAGAATATCGCAAAGGACGACTCAAAGGTCAGCGAAAACATTTCACACTTCACAAAAGGCTTCATTAGCAGCAAGCATTCGTCTGAGTTTCAAACAGGGCAGAACAGCGTAAACGACTCCGAACAGCAAGCACACCATAATCCAGCTGCTCTCAACCCACAAGACTTCAAAATCTCATTGTTAGCTCATATCCTCGTTCCATATTTAAGGCCAAATGCCCAGAAAGTAGTGAACTCGCTGCCCTTTTATAACGCAATCACAAGTTGCATTTAATACTTCAAGAGATGTAAATACAACTCGTTGCATATTAACTGCTGTTTAATTCAGTGCACTCACGCAAGCTGTTAAGATAAATGTCATCTTCAAGTTTCTGCCCTGGCATGAACTCAAGCTGTAGCATTCAGTGCGTTCGTGTAGCCATTTAAAAGGCGTGTTTGAGCTTTATGTGTTAATGTTTCACCCTATTGCCAGTTGCAGTTTTGTTCCTATTGCTCACACTGGATAGGTCATATTGGTTATGAATTGGATTTTTTTTTCATGTCAAACATGGCACAGTTTGTTGAGTGGTGGGGAAAGTTTTGTGCATTGCCAATGTTTTGCTTAAATATACATCCAGCAGAAGAAAAAGAGAGAAATCTGTCCAAAAGTCCAATATTTACTCTTTTTTTAATCCCTGCCTTTGATTTTCACCATCTCCAACAGTAGCATCTGTTCCACTGTTAGCATAAATACATCAGGTCTTACATCATATTCTCAGTTTTTACAAGCCAGTCATTGTGACAGCGCCATCTAGGGGTGACAGCAGTTTTCTCTGGAGCAAATAACAAACCGACACAGAAAGAACACAAAGGGAGGAGGTCAGGGTGGACGGACAGGTTAACTAAAGATTAGATTAAAAACAGGGGCTGCTCTGTTTTTATGTTGACATTTTTAATCCATGGCTGTTTCATGTTCTTTCTTTTGTGTTTACTGTTATAACAATGACGACAAGCATTAACGCCAAACTCAATCCTGCTCTAAGCTTGGGGTCGCTCATTCAGGAGATGCTCGGACGGTTTGAGGACTACTCCCAGCTTACAGGATAGACACGGTGTATTACACTGTGATAATATATTATCATATATTATCTCAATAAAGTAATCAGTGCCTCGTGTATGTAAAACATGTTGCTGTAAGTTGTATATTGCACATTTACTCATAAACCCGTGGGATAAATGGCTAATACTGATGACTCTTTTGGTAAAAAGTCAAACTTACTTTTGTCCTTGATTACTGTAACTGTTGTCATACGATTCATATCCTTGGTCATCATAAGCTGTCCCGTAGCCGTCGTCATATTCCTGCAGTAAAAAAGTGGACAAAATTTACCCAGTTAGATGAAGCTCAACACGGAAAAAAATCCAGAAAACATTTTGACGTTAACAGGATGTTTATATGACAAGCTGTTCGACATCACACCTGCTGAAATGTGGAGCGATGAGGTTAAGAAAACATACAGTACCATTAACACATTGGGCTGCGTTGTGCTGTTTGTTTAACTTGCGGTTAGATACCTTTCTGATGCTGGTTAACAACAGCGTGTGAGTGTCATTAAATCTTATCTCTTACTAAAGACAACTTTTTTGCAATGTAATACATCAAAGCTTTCAGCACGTATATAGGTCGAACAGCTTCATCTGCTGCTGCTGGAAGTACATATGCAGGACTATTAGAGTAGCAACTGCAGCCCTGCCCTTGTCTCTGTGTCAACTAACTGACAGTGGGATGCAAAGACTTGCTGTGGCTATGTTTCATCACCACCTCAAAGGATGAGCCTTGAACATCTGTTTATACTCCAGCAATCTGCACCCCTCCCACCCCCGCACTCTACCCAGGCCCCCGCCAAGAGGAACATCAAAGCGAACCAGCGCCGCACCCGTCCTAATTTGGGATAAATGGGACTTATGTTCCACAAAAGGCGTCGACCCCTAGCGACACATCTCTCATCCCCCACACACTTCTTGGCTAATTCCATCTGCCCCTTATTTGCATGCTTGAAACGAATGTCTGTGCGATTCAGCACCAGAAGAAAATGCTCATCACATCCATGTTATTATTAAAAACTTAATTCCTGATTAGAAACATGCATTTGCCAAATGACAGCATTTGAATTGACTCTTTTATGTTTAATCCTTCAGAAGCAAAGTGAAGGAACTACATGTGATATATAACAAAACGAATGTAGTAAGACTTCCCTGTCTCTGGGTAAAATGTGAGATGCACTTGTTTTCTTAGTCTGTGGTGGATTGTGTCAGCTGGATTTTAGGAATCTGCTGGATTCGGAGCATGCAGAAACTTCTTGGTCATCCAACTGGGTGACTTTTTAAGACTATAACTGGCAATTATAATCTTCATATTGACAATCCTCCTGACAGCAAATTAAAACAACGTATTGCTTTGTTTGATTTGGTATAGCACGTAACCCACAACACTCACATTCATGGTAATACACTAGATTTACTGATTGCTAAGTGGCCTTAGTATTAGTTTCATTAATGTTTTATTCATCTTTGTGTTTTCTTTAATGGGCTGATATTTCAATGAAAATGCTAGTATTTTATTTGTGAAAGCCACAACTCTGTGGATGACCAGCCCGATCAGTGTAACGCTGAAACTCTCAGGATCTTTGACCATACTGCGCCTGTCAAAGTTAAAACTGAATCTGGTAAACAGGAAGAAACTTCAAACTGCAGGAAAGCTGAATGTAAGTAGAGAAAAAGCAAGCTTCAGAATAACCGTGACATTATTAAAACACAGTTTCCACATCTCAATTTCCACCTTGAGTTATGTAGAGCCACACAATCCTGTTTCTCCGATATTAGGAACAATACTCAAACTTTGTTAGCTGTCGTAAATGAGCTAACAAGTGCTCCAAACCTGTACCGCAAGACTTTGTCTCAACCAGAAAGTACAAATGCATCTTATACTCTGTCAGCCACTAACTGAACCAACGTAACATCAACACGTAGATTAACTGGAGCTTTCATGTCAGAGTTTAGTGCCGTTGATGACAAAACCCTTAAACAAATAGTCCGTGTCCTTAATCCTTGTACCTGCTCTCTAGATACACTTCCCACGTGTTTTCTTAAAACTACTTTCTACAGTTTAGCTGAGCTCTGAGCTCCTGAACCTTGTGGATGGTTCTCTCTGTTTATTTCTTGTTAAGATGACTACTGCAATGCTCTTTTTATTACCCCCCCCTAAAAAGACCGTTAGACAGTTACAGTTAGTTCAGAATGCTGCTGCCAGAATTTTAACAAAAATGACTCCAATTATCAGTTCCCTGCATTGGCTTCCAGTAAGTATAACTGATTGTTTATAAATCTTTAAATGGGCTGGGCCCTCAATATGTGAGATGGATACAAACCTGGTAGGTCTCTAAAGTTTGCAAGATCTGGTTACTTAGTAGTTCACACATCTGGAACTAAACAGGCTGATAATGAAGTTAGCCACTATGCGCCCCACAGCTGGAACCAAGAAATGAAAAGCAGCTTTATTCACAATCGCTTTCAACTAACCGGACAGCTGTACCATGACTGCTATTATTGTTGCTTTTATTGTTGATATTTTTATTGATATTGTTATAGTATTATTATATTTTTTTCCTTTTTAATTTTATGTTGTAAACCACCTTGAATGACTGTAGTATTCTAAATGTACTATGTTATGTTCACGTGGAAGAATTGTTGATTTCAGTCTTTGCGAATTCTTTTCTATTTGTCTTGAGGTAGCTTTAAGGGAATTAAAGTCCCTTCTGACATTTCAAATTCTATAGTTACATAAGCTTTTGCAACATCAACAGCTCTTCACACTAATGCGAAGGCTAAATTTAGTCAATAACTGTACTTTCTACAATATGAACCCTCTTGAACCCACTTCAAAAGCAGAGGCTCTCAAAAGGCAGTGCAATTTTGTCAAAAGCTACGTAATTAAAACCACTTTTCAGCAGGCAGAGGAAACTGAAGGCTTTCCTCTGCCTGAAACCCAAAAAACAGTAAAAGGATCAGGCTGACAAACGCAAGGTAGAATAATATTGACATGAATATTTAACTTTTTAACGTTTTATTGGAAACCTACGATAAGGGTTGGGTTAATGTCCACCACATGTGCTTGGAGCACCAAAATGGAAAATGTATATAGCTTTTTGGAGAAAAAAATATTTTTTTGTGTGTGTGTCCCACGGCTAAACCAAAATCTCTCACTTTGAAAAACTGGCATCTAGTGGTCAATAGAGGAACTGCAAGTTTTGTCTCGTGTGATATATTTCTTTTAATTTTTTTAACTACATATTTTTCCAACAAACTGAACAAAAACAGACTCATTTTGGAACTGCAGTTTTTAGCACACGTACTTCATGCTAAAATAACTTTAATGTTTAAATTAGAATACCAACCATTGAGCAATGGTTTAAAATACGTACCGCTGACATTTTTTTAAATATTGGAAATATTAAACATGTTTTTAAAAAATCTGATGAGAACAAATGGCAGCAATTGATTTTTTCTAGAATTAAGACTAGTAGTACCTTTCCATTCTGAACACCACATGACTTTATCCAGCTCGGTGGTTTATTACATTGCATCAGTCAAGGTGAGGAAAGGAGCAGCTATCTTATATTAGGCTTCATTAAGTTGGTGATGCTTTTCTCCATAGCAACCTACTTTTTCCAGCCATGAACTGAAGCATCAGGTTCCTAACATCATCTATGAATCTTTAATCATAGAATATTTACATTTATTAAACGAAATTGAACAAAACACACCAACGTACCCTTTTCGTCACAACTCAAGTGTTTGAAGCTGAAACGGCGCTAACTAAAAGACGATTGAAAATATTGTGGGTTGCTATAAATGTCATCCCATTTGAATTTAAAATAATGTTGCTGTTTTTGTCAGAACGACGTCTGTTTTAGTCTCATTACTCTGAGAACATCCCATTTCAGTGGATTTAAAAGTTGACTCTGGTTTCAGGTCATTTTAGCAGGCTGGAATAAACAAGGGTGGTCTTGAATACTGAATGACAAGAATCCAAAGGAGGACAAAAAGTAGACTCAGCTGTCAAATAAGATAATTCAGAGAAGATCATTTAGTCGAGTTACACTTAAACCTAACACTTTTCTGCTAGACAGAGCAAACACACAAAGTTGGTTTCTAAATATACCCGGTGAGTTACACCATTTAATGCAATGAAAAAAATATATCTTAACTTCTCAGTGACTTAAACTAAAACCAATTAGCTAAAGGAAAGCAAAGTTAATGAAATTAGCATGGAATGTGTCTGCGCTACTTTGCTGCAGAGTTACATAAAATGATGTGGAAAAAATACCACATCAGACATCTGACTGTGTTTAAAGCTCGATAGTTAATGACACAGAGCGACATCATGAAGGACCTGTACTGAAAAGGTATGGCTAATTAAAAATAATGAGCTGTGTGGGCCGTAGAAAGTCTACCAGACTAAGTCACTGATACTCTATATGGACAAAAGTACTGGGCCACCTACAATTATCATCTACATGAACATGTATGATACATTTTGCAGCTACAACAGTTTCCACTCTTCTGGGAAGGATTTCTGTAAGGTTTTGGGGTGTCTGCAGGAAATCTCCTGAAGAGCATTTGTAAGCACAGACACTGATGTTGGACTAGACGGCCTGGCTCGCAATCTCCATTCTAGTTCATCCCAAAGGTGTTCGATGGTGTCAAGGTCAGGGCACGGTGCAGGCTAGTCAAGTCCTTCCACATCCAAAGTCATCCAACAACGTCTTTATATGAACCTTGATTTGTACACTGGGGCACATTTATGCTGCAACAGGTAAGGCCCTTCGCCAAAATGTTCATGCAGAGTTGGGAGTATAAAAATTGTGCAAAATATCATAGTAAGCTGAAACATTAATTATCCCCGTCGCTGGAACTAGGGGGGTAAGGCCAACCTGGCAAAAACAACCCCAGAGCATTATCCCTCCTCCACCAAACAGACCTGGCACAATGGCGTCATGCAGGAAACGATCTCAGACTGCCAGATAATGAAGCACCATTTGTTCCAGAGTCCAGTGGTAGTGTGCATTAAATCATCCCATCTAATGCTCAGTATCGTATTTTGTGATGTAAGGCTTTGGAATGAAGCTGCTCGCCCATAGAAACCCATGCAATGGCACATCTATAGTACAAGTTCCAGTTCACTGCTGAGACCCACCAGCGGTCATGTAACCAAGGAAATGACTCTCCTACTCCTCTGCAATACCCAAGTTTATTTGTTTTTAAATTGCATTGTTGAATTCAATTTCCTTCAGTATGAAGAATAATAATTAAATGTGAAGATCTTAATAGAAAAATGATGCTGTTCCTGTGCTATGAAGGCAGCTGGGGGGGGTTCTGTAATCGAGACTTAAAAAGTAGTTTTCCTCCTCATCGGGAACCAGTAGCCTCAATGCTGCTGATGCTGCATTGTTATTCAGAAAATTTACTACAATAAAACAAATAGACTTCACCTCCCAAATACGCTTTGTGGGTTCTATCAAATAAGCATTAGACTGCAAAGAAATGACATTAATACTAAAAAGAAAGAAAAAAGAAAGCACTACTCTTTTTGGCTCCTCATGTCAAACTCTGTGTACTATATTTGTGCAATATTCCTACAGGGATAACTTTATCCCTTTTTATGTGTGCTCTGTATTGATTTCATATCATGTGGCTTTCCCATGCCATTATTTCTATGAGTAGCAGCAATACATATCAATTTTCTTACACAAAGTAAGTAAAACATTAGAAGGCCGAGTTGGCAAATGAAATTTATTTGTGCCTTTTATTAAAAGCAAGTTACAATTTCATTCACCTGGTTGCAGACAAAGACGCATCCATGTTACAGATTAGCCTTCTTTTTAAGAAGAATAAACTAAAACATAATGAATCTAAAAATAATAAAATAGGTTAGAACATTTTATTTTAATCTGAATGGTTATCTGGCATGTATAACGTCTTAGTCCTTCGTGTTCCACATAACTGGGAATTGTTTCTCCATAATGGGAAACGTTTACTTTACAATCCACAGTTACCCGAGATAACGGTAGTAAAATTAGGACTTTATTAATAAAACTGAACTGAATTCATTAAGAAACCCTATGTATTATTGTGAAAAACAATTCTAGTTTTCAGGGTTGAAATATTTTGATAAAAAATCCACATTTGTGCTTTTAGACCCGCTACTAAGATGGTAATACCCTGTGGCAAAACAGAATCTGCTTTAAAAAAAATCAAACCAACAAAGAAAAATTAGCAGAACTGCCAAAAATTGTTTCTCTAATGAGGTTAACTCTGTTTTTTCTAATTCTCTATTTTTAACACGTTTGATTTTATTCTCTGTTCGTATATGTACAGCACTTTGTGAACCCTGGTTTTATTTTAAAGTGCTTGATAAATAAAGGTGGTATGGTATGGCAATGGCCACACGAGCTCAGGAGATAGAGCAGGTCATCTACTGATCGGTTGGTGGTTCGATCCCCTTCGCTCCCACTAGTCTGCATGCCAAATATCCTTGGGCAAGATATTAACCCCAAGTTGCTCTCCGATATATCCATCGTAGTATGAATGTGTTAGCTAGAAAGCACTTAAAAGCACAGAAGAAAGTGCTTGTGTGAATGGGTGAATGTGGCATGTTGTATAGAGCACTCTGGAGAGAGTAGAAAAGCACTATATAAGAATCAGTCCATTTACCATGAGGCTGGCTCCAAAAATGAGTGACTCTGCATTGGATCCCATGTTAAAATCTCCAACTTAATACTCTTACAAACCATAATTACAAATATAATTCAACTTGATGTGTCTTGATGACTGAGGCTGTAGACTGTTAGTTACCTCTAATTAGCAGGTAATGCACCCACAGGGTTTATGAGACTGCTGACAATCTTGCTAACGTTAGCTGATGACTTAGCTTCCTCTGGCATAAATAACAATCCAAAAACGAATGTGTGAGGGTCCAAATTTACAAGCAGAGACTTCAAAATGTCTATTGCTCTATACAGTCTATGATGCACAAAGTCCTCTTCAACCATAGCAGATGCAGACCGAGCACAGTGGGTACAGGGCTGGTAGACACTTTAATTAGGCTTCAGCACAAGCCCTTACCGCTAAAGTCCTCATTTCGTCTCACTGGTGACTCTATCTAGGTGCTGTCCACTCACATTGGACAACGCTGACTGGCATTAAGGGCCACATTAAACTTTAACAATGGCATGTTATTGCCATTTATTAGAGCAGCTACTCTATAATTGAGTTACAAGAAGGCTGAGAGGAGAAACATGCCTGGTTTATAAATCACAGTGGCACATTTAAAATGATTCTTTTCTCCGGCGTCTGTCACACAAAAAGCTTTTTAAAAATGGAGCACAGACTGTGATGATGGTTTTAGTGAAGCGATTATAATATCTGATGTGTCTGTACTGATATACCATTTACTCAAAATACCTTCCAGAGCACAATAGCGCGACAATACTGCAACAGTGCCGTGTTTCCAGCGCTAAACAGGATTAGTGTGACAGCGAGAGGTTGAAGGGGTCCGGGGGTGGGGTGGAGCGGAGGGGGTGCAGAGAAAGATAGGGCGGAAAGAGAGAACAGCTCCTAAGTGAGTCTTTCATTTGAATGCTAGTGGATGGCTGAGAGGCGTGTTGTCAAAAGATAAGGACTGGCCTCTGAGGCCACTGAAGACTAACAGAGGGTCTGGCACTGCATGTTACAACAGGCGTATCACAGCCGCTGCACTGTGCTCTACAATACCACTGTAACAGATAGGATGCCACTGACACCCAGAGCAGGCTTTTCAGGCGCTGGATTTATTCCAAGCAGTCTGTACTAAATCCAAATGAGCTCAGCGGCACGCAGCCCTGGCTTTACGAACTTTGCAGAGAAAGTGCACGTCACGCCGTGGCCTGTGCTAAAGAGCAGGAAGAAACGAAACAAAAGGTGTCACAAAAGCAAACAACAAAGTGAGAAAATTAAGCAAATGAAAAGAAGAAGGAAAGCTCTGTTGTTCCCAAGATGACTAAATTACGACACCATCTGTTCAAAGAAAAATGTCTCGCCTCCATACAGCTGTGCCACACACTGGTCTTAACTTTTTAACGATGAAGGCAAAAACAACACCCCGTGATATTGCCGCACGGAAAACAAATAAGCCGGTATTTGCAATCCTCGGTCATCTGTCTTGGTCGAAAATTTCTCAAAGTAGCTTTGTGTCATTTATTCAGCTTCTTCCTGCCAGCATATTTCAGAAAGCTGAACAGGCTGGAATTTGCTGGAGCTTTTCTGCTGCAGGGGTAGAAATACTACTCACGCTATCAGATTGAGGGTGCCAAAAAGTTGGCCTCATGCATCAAGTTGAAGTATCACCACCCCGTGTTACGCCTGACAAATGTTTTTCCTTCCGTTATTTTAACACCTTTGGTTTTGATCTTGGCTTAGTTTTAAATGAATTCTGTTCACACCTGCCAAGTATTATCAAGGGAATTCATGCCATCAATAAATTAGCCCTGAAGACAAACATCTGCACACTGCAAATCACTCACCACTTTCACTTCTGATGTAGCTTGACGACACTTGCTTATGCAGAACAGAGTCATGACAGGTCGTGGCAAGACTGTATTGATACAAGGACACCAAATATCAATATTTTAATT